>JBCFXI010001087.1:0-77675 GCA_038496175.1 Ampulex compressa
GTATGTATGTATATATATATGTATATAAAAGACTAAGATACTCTAGCGAGGTGAAAACTGCGCAATTTTCTAGAAGTAAAAAAAAGAGAAAGCAAACACCCGACCAATATAAAACGGTACTTCCTTTTCTTGTAATAGGTATTAACAAAAACTCTCAGTATTTAAGAAATATTTATAACAATTAACGTGCATGACTCAGACAAAACAGCTATTGCTTAAGGATCCGCAGGAGTCAGGAGGAAACTCCAAATTGACTTTGGAGATGTCGTGTGAAGAAACGGAGGAGCTCCAGGAGACGAGCTCGCGGCAAACGAATGCAATAATCTTGGAACTGCGATGGTATATGTATAGCGATTAGAAGCTCAGACTTCGATGTGGTAGTTCAGAATTTGAATACTGCCCATCTCCTCTGGTTTTTTTCAATGTTCGGAATCCTACTTAACACGTTAAGCGCCATGCCGGTTTTACGTGCCATTCCGTTCACACTACAGTTAGCCTGGCTACTTCGAGTCGCTTGCCAAAAGCCCAGCGCGAGTATAAACAGATGAGTCAGCTAACTTTTTTTAATCGCAATAAATAGTATTCTGTATTCGTATCCTGAGTTCGCTTATAGCCTTAATGTTATAATACAAATTCACGAATGATAGGTTCAAAATGGCGAAAAATATAACGCGAAAAGTTACAAGCTCTTATAATCAATGTACGAACAAACCTGACCTTTGTTTACCAGGTTTTATTAAATTACAGTTATGTTTTTTACACGTTGAGTGTCACACGAATTTATAAGGAAATTCCCGTCAAGCCAGGGGCGCTGCTTAGAACTGCGCTGTCACTTACCGGTGACTGACGCGGTCTAAATGAAAAGTTCAGTGTGAGTTATCGGTGACTGACGTGGCACTTAACGTGTTAAAAATAGTAGCTCCTAAGTCGAAGGATCTTAGCAATCGATGCTAAAAATTAATTAAAAAAAAATCCCCACCTTTTTCACATCTCGATATGTTCTCATTCGCTCTTAATGCAACGTTGTCGCAGAAGCATAAGCATAAACAATTCCTCTCAAGCTTGCTTTCCTCGAAAGAGCTTTCCATGCGATTCAGCAGTGGTGAACAATGATTTGGTGCAATTTATTTTGGATGTCTACAAGAAATGAATAATTGGTTGAGCTCCACACAGGAGACCCGGATTCGAATCCCGTCCATCACCTCTGGTTTTTCCATGTGATATATATATTGTAGCTGTGATGGTTTAGAACCCACCTTAAACAATAGGTCTTAAGCCAAATGACCTTAACAAAGAGTTCATAATATTAAATGCTCGAACGATTGTTTATTCCAATGTAAAATAAATGTTGATTCTAAATCTCGATTATTTATCGCTCCTCTTCAGAACTATATCCTTTTTTTGGAGAGTTGCGAAAACTAAAGAATTATAATATTCTTTGTTTACGGTTGCGATACGGGATAATATAGTTCTTGTAAGAACCAAATTTAATAATACCATTGAAGATGTCAATGTGTATCATAACAACCGTGATTATAAATTACTTGCATAATTTGTAAATCTCACGCTTGTTGATTATAGGATCAATGACTCAAGACGAATCAGACGCTGCGGTCATATTCGATGTTCTCCTTGTCTCCCTTGAAGGGGTCATGAAACGATTCACTGATTCAGCGTATACTATAAAAACTCGAAGTGTCGCCCTCCGTAGTGCTTTTGTTCAACTCCTACGCCTATGTTATCTTCCATGTTTCATACTATATGATATGTATACCGTAACTTTGGTGATTCAGATCTACCTTAAAACGAGTAGGTCCTAGACTCAGTTGGTATCCACTTCCCATTTGGTGTTAAAATTAATTAAACGAAAGAATAAAAAAAAATAGGGGACAAAGGTTGAAGTAAATAGATGACAGGCGAAAATGTGAGGACAATCTGCGGATTGTCGGCATTATTATTCGTCAAATCAACACCTCGGCGGCGCCTCCGGTTAGACCGTGGCTGAAGAATATAACAATGCTTCAAATGAGGATCCTTATAGGTGTTTTCGTGACGAACACTGGCGCTGGAGGTGCGACAAGCTGCCAAACAGACTTGGAATCGATCCAAACTTCTAAGGCGAATCTTCACAGGATCCTCGTCCCTGTGAGATCTCTGTTCAGCTCTAGAAGCAGTGTCTTTCCTACTCTTCACTTGCTGTTGATACCGAAAAACACAAAATAATAAAATTATTATTGGTATTAAAATTTCATTCGTAAGAAAATAGGAAAAACGATTATTAGTCGTATAAAGAAATTTTACTGGCTATAAAAACTAATTCGATATTTCATTCACAGAAAAATGGCATACTTGTTTGAAAAGTAGGGCCACTATTGTGTTATAATAATCTATGATAAATAGAATGCCTTAGATTTGTATTTATAAACATTAATAATCTATATTTTGTGAATATTTCTGCAGTTTGTTAATTTCACAATTCCTATGAGTTTGTCCATTTGCCTTCATTATCAGTATTGTAGAATTTCAAGCATATATATTAGGTGTACAACTTTCCTTCTACCGTGGCCAACGAAGGACAGTACTTTGAATAATAAATGTATCACCAGTTTTTTACAATAAAGCTTCGAATTTAAGAAAAAATCAGCGGAAGAAAAATTGTACACCTAATACTAGAAAATTGTTAACAGGTTTAATGCATACTTGCAATATTTACAAGACTGCAAAACTCGTTCATACAACAACTTTAAGCTCATATACTGTCATTGAGGGAACTTCTTGATGAAGAATTGACGATGAATCGAGGGAACTTTATGGTGTAGAATGAGAATGTTACACTTTCAAAATTTGAATTGCTTATTCCCTGTCTTCAGGGTCAGATTTAAATGGTACTTCCTGAAGGGAAGAGATTCTACAGTAAACAAATTGGTAAGATCCTTGGAAAAGGATTTCTGGAATCAAAGTATTACAAAGGATATATTGGCATAAGTCTTGAATGCAGGTGATGGTTTGTCTACGATGATGGATATCAGTAGTTAAGATCTATTTGCCCTTCCATAGATCAACATGAGCATTTAGAGCTTATTTACAGTAAATGACAGTTAAAATGGTCACATAATGTGACAATACAAAACCAGTTTGATCATTTCGAGCATTCTCTATGAAAGTAAGTCGTTACAGATTATTGTAACACAAAAATATATAATCAAAAGGATATAACATTGAAACAAGGTCAAAAAGGACAGCTATCTATATGTACTCCTGTAGTGTGTTCCACGTGATATGGAATATACCGTAACCGCACATACACATACGTGCATGTGTGTTCAAGTATTAAGTGTATGCCACATTAATGAAAAAATCATAAAGAATAAATAAACGAATTATGTTATGTATTAATTATGTGTTTCAATCCATTGGTGTACTGAAGGACTGAGTGAAGTATGAGCCCACCTTGCCAGGATGAAGGCAGCAAGATACACAATACTCGTAGATAGAGCAGCAGCCCTGGACATTGCAAGTTTTGCAGCTATATCTCTCCAGTTTCATCGATCGTACATCATTTTCGTTCTTTGCCAAATGTTTTTGATCTGGTCCGCAGCATCCATCGGGTAACACCTCCCTCCTGGCGCACACTACACCACGTTCGTCAACTATTAGCACCTTTCCCTGAGAATAGCATCATCTCTATGAAATAAGTTTTTTTAAAAAAGATTTTTGCAAAGATTGCAATAACTATGATTAAATCCTCATAAAATTTTAAAAAATATACTATATTTTTTCAAATAAACATTTTTTATGAAAACTTTCGAAATAAAATTTTATTGGGCTCTGAGTTAAAGATTCTATCCAACCAGTTTTTTAACCGTTAGCGAACAAACGCCACCATATTGGCGACATTATAAATATTCCCAGAAAATAGAATGCCGCCATATTCGCGACATTATGAATATTCCAAAAAAATCGAATGTTGCCCTACAGACGGTGTGACGTGACATTTCAAACATCTGTTGGGTTTGACGGTCGTTGTGCACGCTGAAGTAAGCGCTATCGGCAATTGTTTCTTGACGTCGCGCACGAGTCCTTACGCGCTCAAGAGCATTTCTAGCCGAGCACTACGAGAAAACACCGTTTTGTATAGTCAATAACGTTTGTTTTGTTATGCCTCGCCTCATTTCTGGGTGGGCACTATCTATGCAATATTAGAAGCAGAAACGGAGTTCTGCGTACATGCATGCTATTTCTTCTATTCAGAATGTAAACCTTGTAAAATATAGCTCTAGTAATAAAACAATTAATTTGTTAAAATTCTATCGATCTACTGATCATTATTCTAGAAAAATGCGCTTGTTGGTTAACCTCTCTGGCAGTTTGATTATGTTAGTAATTTTGTACCCAAAGCGATACATTCTTTTGGGCTGTATTTCTTAGGAATTACTCACTTAAACCTGTGTGAACAAAAGTCTAGTGAACATTCCAGGTATGATCAAGTTTGAGACACAAAATCATAAATTACAACACAATAAATAATTTTCAAAAATAATATATTTTTATTCTATAACATAATCAAATAAAAAATACTGCATTTATCAAATAACGATGCAACGGCACTAGTTCCTGTAATAATAGACACTGCATATTGGATCAATGAACCTCCAGAGTATAACAAATTGTGAAACATAGGACTGCACAAAGTCCGACGTCATAATTAGGACAATGGAACCAAGTTTACTTTCAAATTCTCTTTCTATTATTATCTCGCTTTAAGCAACAAACCACGCACATCCTCGGTGCTGACTTTTTTCCGTTGCTGGGGTATACTCTATGTAAGTGTCGGCCGCGTCGGAGTTTGGTGGTTCGAGTGGGGTTCGGGGTTACCGCTTCTGGCAGTGAAAGTTAACCCCGAGCTTCATTCGGGATTACCGCCAGAGTGGTTAAGCGTTAATTGAATAATAATTTTACCTGAACTGAATTGCGACACGGACGATTAATCGTGTCCGTAAAGTTAGCGTTAGTCTCAAGGTTGATCCCGTCATCATCTCCACGATCCTCCACACCAACTTGCCACAGGGGCATCTTTTCCGTCGCCCTGAGCTGCGAATCCTCTTCGCCGATGAGGTCGTCGTCCTTCATCATTGCCGATTCCTCCGGTTCTTCTTCGATTTGTAGCTTTCTCTATCCGCAGAATCATAATTCTTACAACCACCAATTTTTTTCGTATCAAAAAATGAATCGTATACTATAAAAATTCAAAACATATCACTGTTCTTCGATTAATTCGCACTTTCCTCTACCCGAAAAATTGTGTTCATACAACAAAAATCACTATATGCACAACGTGAAATTGTTTTGTATCGAAAAATCATAAACTAAGAACTTATGTTTTCGATTTATTAAAAGCCGGACAATTGCGTTAAAAACTTTCTGCAGTTTTAATAAAATCGATATGTCATTTTCTATAATTCCAAGGGGCTCTATATAAAACTTCCCATATTTTCAACAGATCCTTATATACCAACATACTGTAATATACTATCTATCATATATTATTATTTCCTAGTTTTTCTACAACAGATTTCTTGTAAATTTGACTCTTAAAAAAGAAAAAGAAAAGAATATTGTTCTAATGCTGCCATTTAGCTCTTTTGACTAATGAGTTTTCCAATCACTGCCTTAACCCACGATTGTGTATGCCTTAGCACGTGCTTTGTTCTATTTCGTATTTACAAGCAATATCGATCAAGAGAAATAAGGTAAACTATCAGACTTACAGTACTCAATTCTCAATTTGAGACTATTGAAACAATATACCTACAATTATTAAACATGGACAATACTCAATGCTATAGCATATAGTAGTGTGCATTTAGGCATAAGGATGCTTTTTCTTTAATCATTCCAAGAATGAATACATTTCTTTTCATAAAAATCATTTCGTTGTATCATCCATAACTGGAAAAATAAAATATATAAAATATATGTTCATAAACAGTTAATTTTTATTAATATGCAACTTTATCTCCAAAGGTATGGGCCGTTTACTTTAGCAGACGTACAAGCTAAATTCAACAATTACTTTTAATAATCACATTGCAAGTTTATAATCGAAAGAAATCCAGAAGGAATATCTGTGTTACCAAGTTTTATTATATTAATTTCCAAAAAATGCATTTTGATATGACGAAGTATATATAAAATTATTTTTCATTTAAGATTCCTATTAAAAATGATTAAACATACAAGTCACACACCATGTAACAATGATAAACATTTTGTACGTTACCAGAAATGTACAAGGGTTCTATGCGTTTGGCAGTTTACAGATTGGTGAAAATTATGGACCATCTTCCATGTTTAATTGTTAGTTATATATTCCTACTACTCAGGATGTTTGGTGTTTAACTATGCTAACACGATTTATTTTCTTCTGTCCCATGTAGATAAATTGATTTTAGTTTCGTAAAAGAATTTTATGTTTTCTCAAACACTTTTGTTCTGATTTAAAAATATCTTTGCGAGTTCTGTACAATTTGTAGAAATTTGCTTTTGAAATATATAAACAATCTTTGGTTTTCATTTCTTTATTCATACATGCAGGAATCTAGTTTTGTTGACGAATAAATTATTCGCTAATGTTTGATAAGAATTTTTTCTTTCTCAATCAGATATATTTCAAACTCTTCCCTAATATCAAAATATATTTTTTTATATTTTTTATATAACGGAACGTGTGCTTTTCGTACATCACAACAAATTTTATCTTAAAAGCATAATTTTATTATAAAATTTTATATTAAAGTGTGCACCTTTTTCTTATATCTCATTTCATATAATCTTATATTTATAGATAATAGGCAGTGTCTTTTTCTTAAATGGTTAAGCGAGTTAACCACTGTAATGAATTTGAGAAAATGAAAATTTTCGTTAATTTCCCTTATCGTTTGTGATGTTTAAAATAAGCTTTTAAAATATTAAAACAAGATTCATAAAAATAAAGAAATTATAAAAACATTAATTGATGTAGCATAATAATTCAAACTGACCACGCTTTATTACAAGACATATATTCAAAAGCTTTTACTCATTACGACTATAGTAGAATGCATGTTACAAAAAAATAAATGATTTTGTTACGATATTAGATGTAAATGATCAAAGAATATATACTTATCAGTAAAAAATGACAAACAATATCTTAATGGAAAAGGTAAACCAAAACTAACAGAATTTGATAATCGAGCTTATTGTACGTTATGGACTTAATTTTGTATAACTGTCAATTCTATACAATAAATGCATATATATAACAATATGGGAAACTCTATATCAGAAATTTCAGTATATAAGCCACCATAATATTATTATTATCAAGCTGGTACAAATTCTTAGCACTGTTAGCAATATGCAAAGTAATTTGAAAATTATAATGACAGAAATGCATTACAAAAAAATACAATCACAAACATTACTTTTATTTAGGAAGAACTGAACAAGAAACAATGATTGAAAATATATTAATATGGATTTATACTCATTAATATTGAGTCTAACGTTACATTAGTTTAACTTGCATTTGTTTTCGTAAAATCATATTTAATGGTGGTTGTTAACGATTATTACAAATTGCTATGGCATAGGCAAGAAATATTAACATGGGCAAGACGTTTTTTATGTTTTTGCCACTAAGTAAAAAACGTTATCATCAATGTATGATGTTAGATTAAATATAAAAAAAGACAACATAGAAAAAGGATAATGATAAACATGATATAGATTTGGCCTGGGAGTAGATTTGCATTGAAATCTTATAAAATACCGCTGTTTCTTTATAAATAACTTTATATGAATCAGTGAATTCTTTTACCTCGAACCTGTATTTTTCAAACTAGATACATTCGTAGCTCAGTGAATTTTCATTCAATTGTCTTCAAATTTTAAATAATTGTTCCTCAGAATATTTGCTATTGTTGCATGTATGGAATTTGCAATTGAAGTATTAGTTTTGATATATTGATAAAAGAAATGCCGATTTTTTTTTACTAATTTTCGTCATTTTTTTTATAAATATTGTAATATTTTTTGGCAAAGTTTTTTTCTACATGCAACAGAAACTATTGTATCATAAGTAAAAGATATAGTATCATTCTTTATTTCAGAAGTTGCAATAAAAAGTTACATGTGTGACCATTTTTCATACATTTTTAAAAGCCTCTCACTCTGGATACAACTATGACTATAATAATTAATATTTTTATATCAAACTTTTGCAATTGATAGTAAAAGAAGTGTACTTTCAGAATATATTATTGTTCGAAAAGAATCTTTGGTATCCCAACAAAAATTCCTGAGTATAGCCTTAATCTTTAGCTGTTCTGGTAATTTTTCCCCTTAAGAAACATATATTTCAATACGTTTTTCGGAATTTTTTTTTTAATAGTACCAATATATGATCAATAGAGATATATATACTTCAACAGTCTCTACCTACATGTACGATTTTGTATTCCTAACATAATGCTTACATTTCTGTGTTAATTATAAACAAGTAATTTGATTCATTTCAAATTATTCTTGCAAATTACGTGTTAAAACATGTGAATACAATATATAGTGTATTTTTACTTTTAATATGTGTATTTGTGGTGATTTTCTGTTTATTATCATTACTAGTATAGATACACGCTCAATCATGTAGGAAACGGTAAGTACAATATCCTACAAACCAAGTCCTTACAACTTCCAATTTCCTATAACAGTATAATCTCAACAAAACAATAGAAAATACGTGCAATAGAGGAGAATAGTGGTGCATTCATCGATGCGGTATACCTCGTGACGAAGGAGAGAAAAAGTACAGTAGGTCACAGAGAGGGCGAAGATAATCCCCAAAACTAGTCGGCGCCTGATTACCCGGAAAAATCCACTGCAAATCGACATTCTTTCTCCTCAGCTCACTTCCGGTCCTCGTATCCTCGACATCTTTCAAATATCCCCTTTTTTCCACGAGAAAAAATCACTTCTCCGAGGGAACCATTAAATCTAACCTGAAATTTTCTATAATGCATAAGAAGAATGTATCAATAAACTATCGTTATTCCGTCGTATATCAATAATTAAAAATCATTCGATAAGCTCTTAATTCTTTATTTTCATCTTAAGTGCATCACAAATATTTTCAAAGCAATTTTTTCTGAATTCACTTGAAAACCTTTCTATCATTGACGTAAAAGAACTGTTTCTATTTAATGGATTACTTTAACCAGATCTTAAGGTATAATTATATAATAATTAGGCAAAATACTGTGGTTTTAATCTCATAAAAACTTAACCAATGTAGGAATTAGCCTCGGTGAATGTATTGTACAGTACATCGATCCGCCATGTTCACTCTCACGTCCACAAATCACTACGTAAATTTTACTATGTAAGGAGAAACAATCAACAACAATGTCATCTATCGTACAGTAAAATGACTTCTAATGAAATTACATTCAGATTCAATTAATTTCTTAAAGAATTTTCATCGGGGAGTAAAGTTTAATACGTTCAAGACGAATATTAAAAAGCTCCTGACATGTTCTTTTTCGTCGAATAAATCAGATAGACCGAATTTTCTTGTTTTTCCTTTTTAATTTTTTGAAGGATCGAGGAATACACAACATTATTCGTGGGAGCTTTCAGCAGGACTAATGAAAGCAGGCGATAAGAGGGGCATTGCCCTTCAAGCGGAAGGAATGAAATAATGTAACTTGCATGCTGATAAAGCAGATGTCGCTGCTCTTATGATTGGTGCACGATCGATGCATTGGCAATACAATTTTACCAGCTGCGACAAAAGGTACTTTTCTTGTAGATGTTAGCTCATTTCAATCTAAATTCTTGTTTAAAGTTTTAGTAAATAGACGATTATAAACGCATTTAAGTCTAATATAAATATTTTTTGAGGATTTTATTTGTACTACCGTAGAAATTTTACAGGTTACGTAGAATGTATAGAAACGAGATATAGAGTAAACCTTACATCTTATAGAACTACGTACATATGTAATGTTCTAAAATACCGATCATGTAAAAAATCAATGCTTAGGTATGCCCTCTATGATTAAAAGCGGTGAATTTAAGAACCAAATTAGCTTACAGCTGTTCATAAACAGCTAGCGTAGCAGGGAGAACATGGAATAGCACAGCGACGGTTGCAAGCGTTAGCGATCAACTGGTTCCGATTTCTTAACCTGACGATTCACAAGCGCGCGATTTAGAAACTGCGCAGAAATTTATAATTATAGCTATCATATACACATTGATAAATTGCTTGTTTTTCGAACTATAATGCACTTTTTTCCAGCACTGTGGAACGGTTCTTTTTAGAGCTAAGATATGATTCTTGTGAGAACCAACATTTATTTTACATTGGAACAATTTCCTAAGCAATTAATGTTACGAAAACGTTGTACGAAACAGTTGTAATACAAAGGAATCTTTTCAAAGAAAATTTGTTCAATTTTAAAACATAATCCACTCCTTCCCCATCTCCTTATACTGATAATAAGTTATATTAGAATCGCTAATATTATATTTGGATGTTTTTATAAATAAAATAATCAAATAAGTCAACGTGTGTTATAACGACCATAATTATAAATGTCTGCAAAGTTTGTGAATCACGCGCTTTTCGATCACAGGTTCGATGTATTACGACCAGTTGATCTCTGCCATCTGAGACCGCCATTGTCATATTCCAAATTCTGCTTGCTCCTCTTCAGAAATCGGCGAACAAATTATTGATTCTACGACAAGCACCTATCTAACGCAAAAGATAGAAAGGGGAAATCAAAAATTAAACCTCCGAAAAGGAACGATCAGAACTTAACGGTTGTACGCTTACAACCTAAACAATATTTCAAACGTAATGAAACAAGGGTAGAGGTTATTGGAACCCTCAAGTAATTTGACTAAAATCAGTAACTCTAGAACCCCGGAGAATCGAACCTGGGCACCAGTCCGATAAGGACCAATACAGATTATGTGGCATTGTAGAATTTTTATTGAGAAGGGTTAACCCCAGCACATACATCGCACACCCATGACTTGTATTTCAAGCATTTCATTATGTTTTCCTCCCGATTATCGCCACAAATAAAACGAAATCAATCAATTTCTTTTTTTTAATTTTTGATGCTAATTCCTTTTTATTGTTTATTGTGTTTTATTGGCCACATTTTTTATGTTTCGTTTATTCTGCATTGTTATTTCGATTGACGAGGTTATAACCATATTCCGTGGTTATCAATTTTACTTTATTTCGAAGTAAAAGAGATCTCGGTTTTTTGAGTCGAACGTGTTTGTGCTACACCGCCTTGGGATGAAGCTAATGATCTAAGATCTCTGGGCAAATTTGTGGAGGGATTCAGTGAATTCTTTAATGAAATCACGGTAACTATGTGGTTGTTCAATATGTGGTTCAGTTGAGGATGCAGGAATTGGAGGAGAGGTGTCAATAACAGTGAAGCCTTCCTTCGCTATAGAGGTTTTTATTGATGATTTTGTTCAAAATCAAATCTTTTAATGTTGAGCTTCTGTCCACTGCGAGAATTACGCTTAAGTTTACTTCGCATCAAACTGACTCTCGCTGTTCCCGGTTTTCCCGATCGTGGTGTCCACTACTCAATGGAGAGAAGCTCGGCTGGATAATACGAATATGGTTAAGCCTTACTGGTTAATTTTTACAAAACAGGGAAATTGAGAGTTTCACTGCCAGAGCTACCGCATTGTTAATCCTTGAATAATGAACGATTAAGTGTGTGACGCGCGTCCAAAAGCACTGCTCTTCACATCCAGCAAATCTATAGTATCTCCAGGTTACCCCTCCTTACTGAAAATTCCATAGCGCGACATAATCCGTCCGAGCTTATATCGGACAGGTGTTCAGCTCCGATTCATCGGGGTACTAGAGTTACTGATGTTGGTCCAGTTGCTCGAGGGTTCCAATAACCTCTGCTTCTTATCGTTACGTTTGAAATGCTGATTAGGTTACAAGTAAATAATCGTTAAATTCTGATTATTTTTATCGTTGATTTAATTCTCGATTTCTCCTTTCTTTTTGTGCCGGAATGGCGCTCGTCGCAAGGTACAGCATCCACGGAACTCTGTGCTTTAGTTTATTATTGGAATAGGAGCTAGAATATTTAATTGCAGTTTTATTTTTTTTTGAAGTCGTACCAGTACGACTTTGGAATCTCGTATAGGTATGACTTAAGATACGGCACAAATTTAAGTTAAAAATAAGCATAACTTAATATTGAATAAATATTGAATACGGTTTCTTTTCGATCAAATGATTATATAAGTTCTACCGAATTTATATTTAATAAGGAACATGATTTTATTAATAATTTACTTGCAAGATTAACTATTAGACATATGCAGAAAATTACAAGAAAATTGAAATAAACTTACTTGATTAGAGGGTTTATAACGAGGGTGGTAAATACAGACAATAATACGTAAAACAAGTTGATCGACTCAGATGTATATTTGGTTACGGTTGTATGCGCTGTTGTCACCGTAATTTATTCAAAACGCAGGTGGTACCATTTAAGCACTGGTATGATTTAAGCAACCTTACCCTATCTTGCATAGCGCCAACATCCCCACCAATCGACACACATGAGCGCCGAATTTGAATGCCAACCTAAAAAATAATTAGAAACATACTTAAGGTGTTTAGTTAACATATTTGTTGAATCTTTTTATTACTGCTTTTCAGAAACGTTTTACCGATATATTAAAATATATTTTATATGCGATTTAACGTAGATATTCATTTTTACCTTAATTTGAAATTGTATCAAAAGTAATCAAAAGATAATTATAAAAATGTGTAAGAGTAAGGATCGGAAGTTTGTCGAGTGTAGGATAGAAGTAATCTACAAGCGGTGCAGTCTTAGAGGCAGACAAATGCTTCGTTCGCCGTAAAAAAAAAATGTATACAAAGCGAATAGGAATTTCGAGTGTTCTACGTCCTCGACGTATGAAAGTGTGTGTGTGTGTGTGTGTCCGCCTATGGGAAACTGTGTGGCTCGAGCATTGCTTAGGGCACTGCACGGACAATTGAGTTTTAGCTATGTAGAGGAAAATATATTTATGTTACGAAAAATAAATTCCAGCATTGATCCTCCAAGCCGCTACCTAAAGTCATATCTCTCTTACAAATATTTATAACGTCTGACAGACGTACTTATGAAGCATTAGCGGTTGTTTCTTATTTATGGAATGTGCCCGGAAATCATGAAATGGTATATAACTTTTTTTTAATAATATATAAATATTATTATTATAAATATTAAATTAATTGCCACTGGTTTGCGGTGTCACAAACTATCATTTTTACCGATTTTTACAATGTTCTGAGATAAGGCAATTTGCAATCTTGAGTAAAACGTGTCTACGCGACACTTTTTTGGGTTGCGGCAAAGTGATTAGTGATTTTGAGCGAATTTTGGAGGTTGAGGAAGTAAGTCCACGAAACATTCTTTTGCAATAAAGTTTTTTTTTTATTTTTCAAGATCGAGATATAATCTTTTAATTTTGGGTTTTTCTCCGCCGTACACTTTTCGCCTAATACGTCTAGTCATTAAACTGGCCCAATCCTTTCATCTACACCGATACGCAAACGAGTTCGCCTCATCTTCCGAAAATGATTTTAGACCAAGATAAGTCGTGAACTTTCTCAGGCTTTCTAATACGCAAACAAGTGCGTTTTGAATCCTCCGATAGATCCCGATTAGAAAATAAAAATATGTGTTAGAAATTTCAGATATTTCAGAGCTTTCGATACGCAAACTTGTACGCCTCAGAATGCTTAGGAACATCTTCAAAGTCTTATGTCTTGATGGAGAAAAACCCAATTTATAATGTTACACGAATGATTGAATCTTACTGATTAAAACTTAAACTCAGGGAGATCGAGAGTAACCGCTTTGCTAGGAACAAAGAAATACACTGAATAGTAAGATCGTAATAATGATGGTCCTTATCGGACCTCTCGATTTCTCTTTTTTAATAGGCGTAGGGACGGTAATCGTTACGGTAAACAAGATGTATTAGATTTTAATTAGTTTCCGACGTGTAGGCGATTGTGAACAAAATTCGGGCCATCGAATAGCTGGACCGTTTATTTATTGCGCCTTGCAAATTTTGCAAAATATTTTATTCAACGAGATTTTATTCAAGATATTTAATTATAGAAGCGTACATTATTTTCAGTTAACACGTTGACGCTGGTGCCAGTAGTTGTTTTTCTCTGTGAGGCGGCGCACAAATTTATGTTTACGCTGTGTGGGGCGGCACGGTGCTGTCATTTGTTTCGTTGGCACCGGCGATGTCGTCGAATCCCCAACTGACGATTTGCGGGCATCCGTGGCCCTCGAGGCCCAAGTAGTAGTATATAAATAATAGATGTGGTATGCAAGAGTTTTAAGCCGTGGCGTTTACCTGAGATAGGAATAACTTTATATGGAAATAAGTACTTTTACTACTGAATTTTGGTTTATAATCTTGAGATAAAATATAATAAATCTATTTTTAATAAAATACACTTATTTTTTAAAATACAAGTGTAACCCACCAGTGATGCACGTGACCTAATGGGAAACTCGAGTGTGACTCACTGGTGATGCACGCCAGTGTCAATGTGTTAAGAGAGTCCTGATGAAAAATAAAATGCATAAATCATAGGGTATTCAAAAAGAAATTTTTTTGAAGCCTATCTCTCCTAGGGGAAAAAATATATAAGCAAAAAGAAGATTGAACAGTATATTGTTCACGTTTTTTTTTCTATAATATTTATTCACAGAATCAGTCAGATGTCTGTTTATACTAAGTAACCCTCTGCATAAACGAAATCATATTTCATAGAAACCTGTTTCATAGAATAAGTTTGTTTTTGTACTAAAAATCTTGTAATTTGAGTGGAGTTTCCTAAAACGAAGGTTCAAGAGCAGATCAGAGGTTAAAAATCAAACAATGTTCTCTGGAAATTTTCCGTAGACCACGACACTCGTCCTCTTCTTTACGATCGCCATATTCGTCGGCTTATCTACGGTATAACTCAAAATATATACAAAATATGTTAATAAATAAATTTAATATTTAAAATAAATAAATATATAAAATATTTAAAACATCTGAAACAAATTGTGTTTTAATGATAAGTAATATCAATTAGGACAAAGGTTAGGAAGAAATGTTGGTTTAAAAAAAAAAACAGGCACAAGTGTTTGTATTAACATGACATGTATTAACATTTGTAGTAACATGAGGCTCAGGAATACTGCACGAAACTCCATGTATAATATTATACGATTAGTAATAAATTACGGTTTGTACATTTTCTTAGGTAGACAAATACCTATGTATAAATTTAATTAAAATTATCACTAACATTCAGCAGCTACATATTGTAGATATTATCTTCTTTGTGTATTCTCATCATTTTTCACATTATTTTTGTCCGTCCTGAAAGGTTGCCAACATAAAGTACATAAGACGTAACTGAACAAAGGATGAAACAATTTGCTTTTTAACATGAAACATTTCGTCTGTAAAAACTACTTATAACTAACGATATTTTGATGATTAATAACACGTCCGAAAAGGTTTTGCGTTGAAATAAGGTCGAAGAATTGCAGCGTCTGAGATTGTAAATTGTCCTTTTTGGGATTGCCCCCTCCCTTTCAAACCCTCCTCAAAACGTGTCAGTAGCCTTATGGTCAGTGTCTTAGGACAAAGAAAAGATTGTCAGATGTAAAAACTCAGACTTTTCCCTGTTTATTGTCAAATAAATACATTGAACGCCACGTAACCCAAATATGAGTTACAGCTGTTTTTGCAGAAGCCCCGTAACCCGTAAACAGGTGACGCTGTTCTTTGTCCAATTAAAACAGGATTTTGAGGGTAATTTACAATAATCTTATTTGTAACACAATTATAACGAATATGCACAATATAAAGCAACAATAAACTAAAGAGTAAACAGACATTAAAAATGTATTTATGCTAAAAAAAATATAAAATAATATAAAATATAAAATATTAATAATAAAATATAAAATATAAAATATACTCATAATAAAAATTAAAAATTATATTTATATTTAAATTTGTTTTCTAAATGTAATATAAAGTTTTGCTCGGTATAATGGCATTGGTCGAAACATTCTAAACATAATTGAGGTGATTGTGGACATCCAAGACAATATCTAAATATTTTTTTCTCACTACTCGACTCAGTTTCCTTTACACTATTGCGATGTCTGATAAACATTTTGGGGATCAATAAATAAAGGTGTTAACAAATAATATCGCTCGACCGAATGATAGTTCTAGCATAAATACAGTGAATTTTCACAAAATTATTTCCAACTACGCTGTTACTGCACTAGGCAAACGGTAAGATGTCCGAACAAGTGGTCACCAAATGTTTTATTACTCTATGTAAAATTCAACTACAGGGTGACCAGCTAACAAGCTGGTCAAATAAGCATAAAACTTCTAGCCGACGAATACTTTCTGAGGTAAGCATTAACTAAAACGCGGAAAAACCCTTAACTAGAAGTGTTCAAGGGTCACATCACGCTGAGTACACTCCTAATCTCGGATTGATCAATATATTATCTTTTTTGTCAACATAGACATGGATATGAATAATAGTCAACGTGGAATTACAGAGTATTAATTGGGGGTGTTTATAGCACACAGCATAAACGTTATCGAACTCCCGTTTCTTATCAGCCATAAAAAGTTACAGGTATTTCGACGAAATTGGACCAAGTAGGTTATCAAGCAGGTTAACAACTCATTTAGCTGTGGCATATAATTTTTCGCTATTCCCGGTACATCAATTTTTAGTAAAGGCATAGATAAGTTCTTAGTCTCATTAAAATTATTCCGAATTACTGTACATGAACTAAAATATTTTTGAGTATATTCTGACGACATATCTGGAGATACGCTTCTTTGTCATTGTATCGTGATACATATTTTCACCAAACACGTGATATATATTTTCACCAACACTCAAATTGTCAGCTTTGATCATCATATCTAGTTTTTGATTGTTAATATTAATGAGTGTATATAGCGGATCCGTTATAGGTTTAAAAAATGCCTGGAATCAAGAATTACTCGCGGTTTCTTTCGCCCGGTTTTGCAATGTCTTGAATCACATTGCGTTTTCCTTACCGGCTAACTACACTCTCCCCTTTTTCGTTCCCACCTGTTGATACTTCTTATCAAACCATTTTACTTTAAATTTTGGTACTAGTTATACTATTGACGAAGGTAATGATAATGGTCGAGTTGTTAATGATACTGATGGCTCTATAATGTTTTTCTTGCTTTTTCTCGGATAAAAAAATCACTTATTTCTTCAGCGCACACATTCGATGTGCGCTATTAAATATTTTACGGTAAACTGATTATTTTTATGAAATGGCAAAACAGTTAAATCTTCTTGGTACCAACCTTTTTCCATAAAAATCATATTTATTCTCCCAACAGCTTACACATAATTTGCCAAATTCATCATAAGACTTATTCATCTTAACGCCATCCGTGTATGATAAACAAGCCTTAAATTTGTACCATCCTGCTTGAATAGTATTAATAGATTTGCATTATCATGTATCAAATGTTTAGAAATCTTTGTAGAACTCTCACTTTGTAGAAAATATCAATGTTACCGTTGTCGCGGACTATCCACGACTGTCGAATTTATGTCACGAATGATCTTGTATTTACCGATTTTTCATTATAGTTTTAAAATCAAGAAATTTATAGTTTTGGGTCAAGCGTGTCTACGCGACACTCCCCTTGGATGAGGCAAATTTACTAATAATATTGGGCGAATTTTGGAAGTTGTAAAAGGATATCAACAAAACCTTCTTTCGGCAACAAATGCTTTTATTAATTTTTCTAACTCAAGGTGAAATGCTTAAATTCGAGTTCCTGTCCACTGCGAAGTTTACGTTTGAATTTACTTCTCATCAAACTGACCCTTGGTCTTCTCGGTTACAGCGATACGCAGTCGAGTGCGCCTCAGTCTTTCTGGAGATGACTTTAAGCCAGGACAGATCGAAACTCTCCGATTATGAAAAGAATTTAATGCTGCTGGATTCCAGATATTTGCATTCTTTCCGATACGCAGTCGACTGCGCCTCAGGTAGTCCACAAATATCGCGATGTCCACTACTGGACGGAGAAAAACTCGATTAAGAATACTTATACAATATGATTGAATCTTACTCGTTAAAACTTAAGCGCAGGGAGATCGAGACCGTCGCGAAACGTAATGCAAACTCGTGTAATGATAATGTGACTATGTGCCGTGGCCAAAAGTACCCTGTTATATAGGAATAGAGCTCTACCCCTTCCTAATAGAAAAATGACGACGGCATGGTCTGATTCTGTACGCGTATCTATCTCATGCGTCTTAGATTTCGGTTTTGTTTTGGGGGTTCTCAGAATTCTTGATGTTGTCAAGGAGTTAGTGTTTTCGCGGATCTTCTCCCCGTTTCCTGCTATGATTGGGGTACTGTTTCGTGGCTTTGATTCGCAAGTGCTGAAAACTTAGATTGTTTGGTCTCTCTATCGCCCCTTTCATAGCCGTAGGAACGGTGCACGTAACACTGTACTGTCCCATCGAAAAGTAATCTCTTATAGTATATTATTTATCGCAGGCAACATCGTTGAAAATGAAAATAGAATTTGGTAAAGCTTTTTCAACGGTTTTACCGTAGGCATTGTTCGAATATGTATAATATTCGAAATTCTTTACCGTTCACAAAAGTTTTCCAAAATATTAATATTTCAGCTGTTGTAGAGATTTTGAGAATACATACACCTTTTCGAAACATATATTATTCGGATTTTCAGTCAGATTCAATATGACATTCGCCTTACCGTAATTTGTGTAGATGACAAATTTTCACACTCGTTGTCATCAAACAGTCATATAAACAGTCATATGAGAGTTATACAAATTTCTTCAGGAGGGGACATCACTATTGATTTTCAGAGAGCAATTGATTGATGATGATGATAATGATTGTAAAAATGGGAAAAGATGATGCATGCAAACACAAAGAAGAGAATAGGCAGGATAATTATTGTATAGCAAAATTTGTACCTGTGTCCCTCCCCTTTGGTTGTCCTTTCGCTATATGTCGAAGAATCAATCGTTGACGGACCTTTCAAGGTTTCGCTTCGCTAAAACTGGTTTCGGATGAATCATTACTATTTTTCGTACACGCTCGAGGTCTCTCGGGCCTACATGTATCTTCCACGGCAATTTTTTGCAAGCCACCCAGACCTATTATGATATTTTAAAGTATTATAGGCCTGAAAGTCATCAACACTTTAAATAATGAGTTTTCGACGCGTCCAAAAATACTGCTTTTTATATCCAGCGAATCTTCCTCTAGGTTAGAGGTTGGCAAAACGTGGCATGCGAACCACATGCGGCTCCGTAGCCACTTGAACGTGGTTGTACACGAATAATGACTATGTGCCATGTAATATTTTAATAATAAAAAATACTTTTTTCAATAAACAGAATTATTGTTAATTGTGACAAGTATCTAATTTTTTTTTATGCGGCAGTTAAAGTAAAAAAGCCGATTACTCAGAGTTGGTATATTGGATACACTTTTTGATTGTAAACAATAACAACACAATATTGAAGAAACTATGGACCCGTCTCATAAAACGTACACTTTCCGTATTACAAGATCTTTATGTAAAATTTATGTAGGATATTTTTGAAAAATCTTGTAATGTGATACTCCTGTTGTCACTTTGTTTTGTGACTAAAGAAAAAACGGCGTAAGAATATCCAGAAGAATCATCCTTTTAAACGTTATGCATTTCAAAGTTTGACATAATGGAGGAAAAAGGTAATCAAGTACATGGCACGTGTTTAATCCTATCTATCATATATTATTAGTTCCTAGTTTTTCTAAAATAGATTTGTTGTAAATTTGGCTCTCAAAAAAAAAACAAAATCTTATTCTACTGCTGATGTTTCTCTCTTTTGACTGATGAGTTTGCCAATCAGAGTTCTAGGCTACTCCTTCTCAACGAGAATTGCATGGTGCGACATGATGCGTGCGGGCTCTTATCGTGCTAGTGTCCAGGTTCGATTCACTGTGGTCTTAGAATGACTGATGTTAGCCAAATTGGATGAGGGTTCCATTGACTTCTGCCTTCTCTCCGTTACGTTTGAAATGTTTAGGCTGTAAGTACGTAGACATGAAGTTCTAATAACTCCCGATCGTTGCTTTAATTCTCTATTTCCTTTTTTCTTTTGAGTGACAATGGTGCACTTTACACGTGCTTGGTTTTGCCAGACATCTTTCGTGTGTTATTAGCGAAATATATGCTACCGAATTATGTAAAATGTTAAAAGTACTTAAAATGCTTTTGTAAAAGTTAAAAGTAAAATGTTTTTATAATTATTTGCTATTTAATTATCCCCCTTAAATATAAATAGTTAGCTAAGGAAGATTTTTGAATATATCTGTTGCGAGCCCTCTCCTCCTCTAATAATACATAACACCATTACGTTACTAACCCTTTTCGGATACTAGTTTTCTGTACATGATTCTCACTGGGTTGCCAGTTATGTTATGAATTTGTTAGTAAACAATTTTTTAAAAATAATTTGTAGTCTATTGAATATTTCCGAAAATTTGATAATTGATTCATCATCATCGCTCTCGATTTCAATCTAATCATCGTCCGAGTTACCTAAATTTTCGATTTCTACATAATTTTCTTCGTTTGAATATGAATATAAGTATAGCTTTTCTTTTTCTGAAATGTAATGAGATGTGACTGCTAGTTTCATCACTAGAATCAAAATTATTTGAGAATTGTTTTCAAAAGATTCACTACCATTATCTCTGTCGAAATTTGTAAATTTTTCATTTTTTGGGCTCAATATATAAAAAATTGAAAGACACTGAGATATCATTGGAGATGGTAATTTCTCTGTTGCTAATACTTAATTGATATGAATTGAGTTGAGGATCCGTGTTGCTACCCCCCCCCCCCCCCCCTCCCACGTGACATATGACCACAATGACGAGTATTTTTGTTACGGGAGAGCTGACTTACAACCGCTACGGGTTAAAACGTTTGGATCTTTGTATATGCCTGTGAGCGCATCATGACAACCTTTGGTAAGCCGCCATTTCCAACCGAATGTACCAAAAAAGTATTCAAACATACCAGAAAAGGTAAGTGTATGTATTAATAACCGAATATTTTTTACTTGCACATGTAAAAAAAAAGAAGAAAAACGCAAAATAAGTCTAACAAGAAGAAATGCAACCTCAGCTGGCTTACCTGCTACAGCTGTTATTACCTGCTAACAAAATCATCGATAGTCCCCGCACTAAGAACTCATGTTTACGTCAATATCGAGTCCATTTTCACACAAATACGTTTTCGCTAATAATAGATATATTGAAACGCATAAACCGTCCAAAGCTTTTAATTATTTCATGTATTACGATATAAATCATTTATGTGGTTAGATAACATTGCCCATCGCGTGGTTTCCATTGAGTTGCTAATATCGTACATTCTGATGTAATGTCTATTGCGAATGATTCACATTTATATTTTAGAGGCAGATCTTCGTATCCAGTATAATTACTGTTGTATGTACTAAGTATCATTGTTATTACTTCCGCTGTTGCAATTTGTTTGAAACGGAAATATTTGACAAATATTTCTAGATTTACTTTTCTAGATTAATATTCGTCGTAGTCACTTTCACAAGAGAAGTAATAATTGTTCCTTTCCAGTTCAATTTATTTATGCTCATCATCGCCATCATCATTTTTATTAGAAAAAACGGAAAAAATAGTCCGATGGTGGGAGATATCTAATGGTACATATATGATGTAAGATGCTACAGAGTAAAGGTCTATTTCTCATTGTAGATACTGACTACTTTTAATTTGTTTTACACGGCTTCGTGTAAACAATTCTGTTTTTTTAGCTTTTAATCCTAATGCGTCGATCGCAAAATCGCAGAGTGCAAGGCAGGCGCCATGAGAGGAGGTGGCGTATGGATCAACGCGCTTGAAGCGCGAACAAACATCTCCATCACCAATCACCAATGTGTGTTTTATTAACGACCAATTATAAACGCGTAAGCACATATACATTTTTTGCGATACTATACGGATCGGTACACTTTCCCCACCCATAATTACAACCGAAGGCATACAGGCGTGCGTAGCGCTAATCATATCGAAGCGCGCATGCGTCAATGATTCCGCTATACGCAGGTTTAATGTGTTGGCAATATAAGGCGCATGCGCCAAGGATGAAGGTAACATGATCAAAACGACCGGGTAGCACCAGCGGTCAAAAAATGCTCACAGTTGGTAAGATAAACCCTTCCTCCCACCGTAACCGGTGTGGCAGATCATGAGGGAAAGCATAGGGATCCAAAGGCGAACATATATAATAGATTTACACTCTTAATCATTAATTTGTTTAACGACTCCTGAAAGGGAGCAAGAAGAAGCTGGAATACGACCGTGGAGGTGCCAATCGGCACCACGGATCGGGTGAACCTAATTTATTGATTCTAAGATCGACATGCGCACAAATTATAAACTGAGCAGAACTTATAAACATGGTCGGTGTAATGCATATCGATATATTCAGTTGCAGTATTCATAGAAACAACCGAATACACTAAGTTGTTCAATAAGTTGGTGAAATGCCGTCTATTTGTCAAAATAGAACTAAAACTTCGGCGCCATTTTAATATTTCATGCTTTATAAGAAACTCTACCGACGTTTCAATATTTTTTTATTATATTTTAAATCAAGTTTTGGGTTTTTAAAAGCTGTGTGCTTTTAAAGCCTTTTTAGTTTAAAGTCGTTAACTTTTAAAGTAATTTATACAACTATAAGTTCGTTTTTTTGATTTCCGTTGCACAAACTTATTGAACTACCGCGTAATATTACAGAACCTGATATAAATTATTGTCTGTATAAGGAGATGGAAAAGGGGAATCGAAAAAATGTTCTTCAAGAAAAAATGTTTGCATCTAAGTTATTTTGTATAACTTTGTAAGTAGGTATAACGTGCCAGTTCTAAAGTAGTGTGGGGGGAGGGGGGGGGTAATTTTGAGTGGGGTGGTGGTAATAGTGACGGTTATGTCTATAAGATGTCGCGGCAGTATGTCGTTTGGAGGTTCAGTAGTGAGAGTGTAGACGGCGGTATCGATGGGTGTGGGTAGAAACTTTGCTGGGTTTGAAACTTCGCTAGTAAGAAAGTGTGTGAGGGAGTAAGTACAGTGAGGATTGTTTAGTGATGTGTATTATCCGTGTAAGACGAGGGCTATTAATTAACGAGGGCTAAATCTTATTATCAACTCATAGATAATAAAAATCGTATTATAAATCCGTACTTTAACAGGTATGTATAATAAGATAGCAGTTGTTTATTACAATACTTAACATAAACATGTAACGAAAATAACATTAATATTGCTTTACAGATCGTACAGCAGCAATTCTCCCGACCCGACCCATTCGTGCTGAATAACAGCTATTTGAAATTAATTCCTATTTGTAATGTAATTACACCCGTTCAGCCCAATAAATCATCAGGTTGCAACTACCTGTCTATGCGTACATTACTTTAGCTACCTGTCCAGGGTCTTAAACAAACAGCTACTTTCTTCGCGCAAACACCATCGGTTTCGCTCGTTCGCATAACAGCTCTATTTTCAGTAACGATATTACAAATCACATCATCGATAAACGACCCCGTTCACCACTTTCGTTCGCATACTCATCTTCTCCACGCCATGGTCTCTGCCTGCATTCCGCCGTCTCATATCTGCACGATGAACAGTTGGTCGCAACATCGTATAGCCCTCGCCTTACATGAATAATACACACGACTAAACACTCGCCACTGTTACTTACCTCCCTCCCACATTTTCTTCCTAGCGAAGTTTCAAATCCAGCAAAATTTCTAACCACACCGAACAATACCGCCATCTACACTCACACTATCAAATGTCCAACCGACATACTATCATGACTATCTTGCAGACATTTTCGTTGTTATTGTCTCCCTCCTCTCAAAAATACGCCCCCCCCCCCCCCACCCACTCCAACTGCTCACTATAGCAGAATCGGCGTATTATACCTACTTTTGTAACATCAATTGCTTCACTAATTAGTCAAACACAAAATAGTTTTTGTTGTTTTTGTGTTTTTTTTTTTGCGAAGTTTCACTCAGATGCAAAAGTTTATTCTTAAAAGACATTTTTTCAATTTTGAAAACTAACACTCTCATTTTCCATCTACTTATACTGGCAATAACTTATATTAGCATATCCTACGCGGGTCTTGCCGCCAAACTCTCACCGAGTAACGGGCGATTGTTTACAATTCGTACGCAAAGTTACTTGCAATGCATGTTTTAACGTTAAAATGTATGAGTGTCAACCTAGTATTCATGTGTATTCGATCTTATTGTAAAAGCATTACAAAAGCCCACATTACGATAACAATAATCCACAAATAATTCGCGCAAAACGACTTTTGTCGCTTTCCGCGCAAGATGTGTTAGGTTTCGTAATGTTATAGTCGCCTGTTTATATAAACAATGCAATTAAATGTATCAATATGTATTACACCAATCATGATTATAAGTTTTTGTGCAGTATGTAAATCACGCGCATGTCGATCGTAAAGTCAATAAATCAGGTCCAGCCGGTCTCTGCCGCCAGGCACCTCTACGGTCGTACTTTAGCATATTCTTGCTCCCATTCAGGGGTCGCAGACAAATTAATAATTCAGTGTAAATGTTGCATTGCTCTGTAGAATATAGAATTTTTTAAAAAATTTATTTACGACACTGACTGCTAAGGTTGGCCTAGGACCTACTGTTTAAGATGGGTTTCGAACCACCAGAGCTACAGTATACATATCACAAAGAAAAACCAGAGGCGTGATGGGCGGGATTCGAACCGACTACTACACCACCGTAGCTCTCTAATATAGAATTTTATCAACTCATTATCAAATTATAAAATTAACGTTAAATCGCAATTACAAGCACTACATTTTCCTTTTATGATTTCTGTTCGTATTAACTATTGTGTGTGTAGTAAATATTGAATTGCTTTTCGGAAAAGATGGTATACGTTTATGGGATCGCAGTTTCGACAATATCAAGCTGCCGAATCGTATAGTAAGGATCGCTGCTCTTACCTAGCTATCCTATTGGACCTTATTCCGATAAGCGCAGATAACGGTAACGTTCTAAAAGTAAAATTGGCAACCGCGCTTTGGTTCTTACTTTTGTTGAAATTGGGTGCTTTGGTAGAAAGACTTAAATTAATTCCTAAATTTGCGGCTCTAAATCGTAGAGGATATATAAAAACGTTTGGTTTATTACACGATTTGTATTTCAGAATATAGGACGCGCTACATCCTGTAAGATGTTATGCTTACTCTATACCTCGTCTTTGGGGAAAGTATGGTACAGGGGGATCTCCGGTCCGCCCGCAATCCCTCTTCCGACAGCAAATAAACGCTTCAATTCCTACTGTACACCTATTATCGAGGTCATTCAAGTTTCTTCTCCTCTTCTTCATTTTATTTTCGGCACCGACTCATCATTTTGCCTCAGTTTTTTTTTCACTCTTGGATTGTTCATTAACAACAATTGCGGCTGTAGGAGATTTTTTTCAATCAAAACAATCACGTATCTTGCGAATTTATTATCTCCGTTGTATTTAATCTTTGCAATTTTAGTTTTGTCTTTGAAGATAATAAAGCTTTTTGAAGATATTGTTTTTGCACAGTAATCGCGGCTTTCCTAAATTTATTTTTTTTTTAGATAATAATCATTAGCCTTGAAACTTACACAAATGCATATATAAAGATTTCTCTTATAATTTCAACACTGTCGATACCATGACGTGGTGAAGTGTTTGAAGAGGATCGAGTGCTTTCCAAGTGGATCGAAAAGCCTGAGAAACATAAGGGAGTATTTCTTTCAGCGGTTAACGTCTTTCCGTTAACTGGAATATTTCATTGAACCTCAAAAACGCTAATCATATATTTTTTCAATCGCCGGGATTGCGAAGAAATCCATATCTCTACGGAAATAACACGGTATGTCTAATATAGCGATTCAAATCTGCATTATTATCTTCTGAATATTTTTTATTTCAATTCTTTATCATTATGCTAAATAAAATAACAAAACAAAATTTTCCAAGACATGAATCATATTTGATAAACATTTAATGATGATATAATAAATTTATATCATATATAACAATAAATAAAAACAAATATAATTCTTTGTTGACGATGAAAGGGTAAAATATTTTAGAATTAAGATTAGAGTGATAATATTAAACTATTTGGACTATCTTGGAATAATTATCCTTACCGAAAATATAGTTAAAAAATCCATATGAAATGAAGAAGATTAATCAGGAAATTTAGAAAAAAATGCTGAAAAATTCGACGAAGGAGCATTCGTTAAAACGTCCACGAAGTGTCGAAACAGGAAAAACCCAAACTGCGACATCTGGTAAGCTTTTCTATTGTAGACTACAATGTTCAAGAATAAACGATTAATGTGATTCAATTTTTACTACACTATTTCTTTACTCTACTGCAACAATTCTTTTTAAGAAAAATAATAAAGCGTTTTGCGAATTATTTGTGAGTACGAACGTGAACAAAAGAAAATTTAAAACATATTGTGGAAACGTTTATGGAGAAGCGTTAGATAACAGGCGTTGAAGGTGTCTTCCATTCAATTATGAGAAACAGGGGCTATTAAGTTAACAATAAACAGGGAAAACCCTGAAGTTTAGCATCTGGCAAACCTTTCTTTTGTCCTGAGACACTGACCATCAGACCGTCTGACATGTTTTGAAGCTTAGGGCGGCGAGGGGGCCAATCCGGGAAAGCACAATCTAAGTCTTCAGATTCTGCAATTTTTTGACCTTATTTCAACGCTAAACTTTTTTAGTCGTGTTTTTATCATCAAAATATCATTTGTCGCAACTAACATCTTCAAAGACGAAATGTTTCATATGGAAAAGCGAGTGATTTAATTCTTTGTTCAGTTACGTCTTATACACTTTATGTTGGCAACCTTTCGGGAAGCAAGAAAAAATATGACAAATGTTAAAAATACGCAAAGAAGATAATATATACAATAAGTAACTCCTGAATATTAGTGTACCAAAAAATAAACAAACCGTAATTTGTTACTAATTAATATTATTTTTTGATGGTGTTCTGTAAAGTATTTGATACAAACCTTTGTGTCTATTAATTTATATTAAACCACGATTTCTTTGTAGCTTTTTTTAAGTTCATGTTATTTATCATTAAAACACAATTTGCTCGTGGTGTTTTGAGTATTTCTTGCGAGTTGCACTGTAGAAAAGCCGACGATTACGATGATCGTAAAGAAGACAACGAGTGCCACGGCCCACTGAACGGTTCCAAAGGACATTGTTTGATTTTTAACGTCTTATCTGCTCTTGAACCTTCCTTTTAAGAGGCTCCTCGGATTACGATATTTTCGATAGAAAAACAAACGAAGTCTGTACCACAATCGATTTCTGTAAAATATAATTTCGTTTGTGCAGAAGGTTATTTAGTGTAAATGAACATTTCAATAATTCTGTAAATAAATGCACAGAAAAATCTAAAAATTGTAAACAATGTTCTCTTCAATTTGTTTGATATAGTTTTTCTCAAGTAGACATAGACTTGGAATCAAATAACTGCATTTCATTTTGCATTGAAATCCGCATAACTGAACATAATGGTGGTTTCTATAATTAAATATCACGAATAATATTCCGCTGACTAATTAAACCTATACATAACCTTGGCAAACTTCGCAAGATATAATAAATAAACCATAGACAAATATGTGTGTCAACTATTATAAATACTTTTATAATTATCTTTTGTGTAAAATTCAAAATAAAAGAAAAATTAACATCTGCGTAGAATAGCACATATAATATATCTTATCGTAATCGGTAAAGTGTGCCTGCAGTGCAAAAACTGAAAAACCCAATAAAAGCATCAACTAAATATCCTAAGTATGTTTATACATGATTGTTTTTCGCGTTGGTATGCAAATTAGGCTCCTGTCCGTGTCGGTTGATTTGACGAGGACGTCGGCGTCGTGAGGGACGATACTGTACGGCTTTTGCGACGCACATAAATTCGTCCTTTGCCTATAAGCACTTTAATTGCTGCCGTACACCTACTTTCGATTATTTATAAAGAAAAAAGATTTTAAATCGTCGTTGAATAAAACTGGAAATCTTCAAAACTTTCGAATGCTGTCGAAGAAAAGAAATAATGTTGTAAGAATCATGGTTATCGTCGAAGGGAAGGGAATAAAACTTGAAGATTGATAATCATCTTTCAAAAGCGAGAATGGTTTCTAAGAACTACAATTATGTATGATTCAATTTTTTATTTGTATACTTCGCTATTTCCGCGCTGCACCATTTTTTACTGGATTTTTTAAGGTTCAGCAATAATCTAAAAATTAGATTTGTAGTTATTGAGAAAATTATTTCTTCACATGTTGCATTTTTGTTCGTAGCATGAAATCAACAAATGTTTTTAAAATCCTGTATTTACGATAAGCAATGTTTTCCTTTTCTCGCGCTTCGGATATTTCAACATTGTTTTAAAATGCGTCTAAAATCTCCTCTACTTAGTTTGGTGTTCAATGCTTCTGAAACTTCAATATACATTTTCGAGGAAATGAGGAGATTTTATTAATGCTATTTCCACGAAACAAAAGTCTAATACTTGGTAACATGATCCGATGTAATGTAATTCGAACCAAATTTGAAAAAAAAAACCATTGCAGCAATAGAGTTCAGAAACTGATAAAGAAATTCAATAAAAAGCAGTGTCTTGATTCAACCAAAAGGGATCTCTATTTATATTTGAATTGGAATTCTGATATTTATTTTAGTGCTACAAAATATTTCTGCTATAGTGTTATAGACGCGTTATAGATGGATAGTATATTTATGATAGTGTTATAGTGAAAATATGTGCTATAGATATCCATGGTGCTATAAAAAGTTGAAATTATATAAGCTCGGACTTCCTCGTGGGAGACCCAGGTTTGAATTTCGTCCATCATCACTCGCTTTTCCACGTGATACCGATACTGTAGCTCTGCTGGTTCGGTACCTACTTTAAGCAGTAAGACCTAGACCAAATACCTTAGTAGTCCCTGCCAAAAATAAATTAAGAAAAAAAGACACTCGACAGAAATTTACGAAAAGAAAGAAAAGATTTTAGTGTGCATATTTTGCAGGAACTGAAGTTTATTAACACGTTCCGTTTCGGACAGATTTTTTGTTACTTTCGAACTTATTTTTTATTTTTGTTCTAGCTATGCGGGATACATCTGGCCACGCTATTACAACATGCTTCTAATGTATGTCTTATAATTTTTATAATTGGTAAGAAACAATTCCTTTTTAATTTTTCGTTTTGCAAAGAAAATTCTAAATTGCCTGAAGCAAAAATTTAACGTGAGGTGTATAAGCCCCACGTGGCACAAAGCGTGTTAACCCTTATTAATTAAAAGATTCGGTAACAAGTAGTGTGGAGACCAAGAAAGTTTTTTTATATACTTTCTCTCATGAAAACTGTGATGTTCGTACCAAGCCTGCTCCATCAGAATGCAATTTCATTAAATATAATTAATAAGAAGATCCTACAAGGACGAGAGTCGGAAACAAAAGTATTGTGACTCCTCGATCTCCATGGTAACGTGTTACTCCCCTCTACAAGCTCGCCGCTCTGCTCCTAGCCGATCGGCAGACTCGGCGCATTCAGGACGAAGACTTCCGAGAGCGCGGTTATGGTGGTTTAGTGTAGTTAGCAATGAGTTCTCTCTGAATGACGGCTTTTGAGGGAAGCTATGAGGAGTTCGACGACACCCAGAAAATTCGACAACTTTGTTTTGAAGCGGTGGCTTCGACATGTAGGTGCGTCACGTCGTCACGAGCTGCTGCAACAGGTGATTTTTCATTAATTTTCATGTTACTTCACAATGAACTTATTTTATCCTTCATTCCTTAAGTTTATGAATTTTTACTTTACTGTCGATCGATGATCTATAAGCGCAGGTAGAAGCGGAATGTTGATTTTACATATTACGTCTCCTTGATTTAAATTTATATTATGTTTCCAATGAAAGAGGTTTGTATCTACATAAATGACTCCGCCTGTTGGTTTCATACAGTCGCGATTTTTCTTCATGTTATGAGTCGCCGACCATAAACAAACCGATAAATAATGTTTACTTTTCTCTTACCGATAAGTATTACACAAGTATATATAAATATTATATTTTATACTCATCTGCAGTTTAGGTAATCTAGTATTTTTTACTATGGAAACAAAACTACAGAAACGGTGATAATGGCGGGTTTGTGATTTCTTTAAAAAATTTTGCGAAATGTTTGGTATTGTATTCTCAAAAAATGTCTTTAGCGCGATATCTGAAGCATTAAGTGGGTCTATTTCCGTTTCCAGTTTGTTTTTTTTTATGTATACTTATACTATATTCATATACATCGATAGTGACTTGGGTTCTCACATTGAAAGTCTGAATTTATAATTAAATTCATTTTCTCTTTAGTTTTCCCGCAATATCTAAGAAATGTTAAACCGTCTATCATTTTTTTCTTCCCAAAATTAATGGATTATTGTAAATTAAAAAGCTACTCATCGATCTTCCAAGGATTTATTGTTCATGTGCAACTTTTTTTTTATGTTGTTTACTTAATCTCATAAAATTGATATGCAATTAACCTTTTCTTAGACTTTAAAATGTTGCAATAGAAGCTCAGAGGTGTTAACTCTATAAAAAAAATAACATTGAAGTAATCTTTCGTTTACATTATTTCAATCAGAAGACCATTCGCCGACTCTTGAGTGATCCATTGTTTACGTCCGAGGCCTTTCTTGCCCTTGAAGGACATGATATTCCACGAAAAGGACACTATAGACAAAATACGAAAATCTAACGGAAATGTTACAGAGAAAACAAGCTGTGAATTACTAGATAAATGGAAATGAAAATATTTTCATTTTTCACTTGTCCAATAATTTACCATCCTCGTTTTATAGTCTCACTTAAAAACCTTTTTATATTCTTCAGTGGTATGACATGACACAATGGTAGACATTATTTTCAGGACTGTTTTCCTCTCTTAATCAGATATCAAATCATTCATGGATACGAATCTCCAAATTTCACTGCAAGATCATCTTTAACTACAATAATCTCCTGCATACCTCATGTAATTATATCGAGTATTGTATTATGCAAAATTATTTGACAATTATTCGTAACTGTAGTGATCATATTTGAGAGTTCTAACGAGCATGTTAATATTATTTGCTGCGTTTACCCGAATTATTTTACTGACAAATTTTTGTTCTCTGCAGCAAGTAATGCGTAGCGATAATCCTGTAACTGCAATACAGATTAGCTTTCAAGAACGAATATACGCAGTTATATATAGCTAGTACAAATTAAATAAATGGCAAGAGTTGCAGAATAACTGAAAATTTCAAAATAATGTTTTATCCTTTCATACACTTTATAATCTATGATTAAATCTTTGCAGTTAGGCGTTTCATTGATGAGACAGAAATTCTAAAGAAAAATACATTGTTAGCAATAATGATACAAACATGCCTATCTATGCAATTAACACCGTCGATTAATTTACAACGTCGCATGGAGGTAAATGAAGAGTAATCGAAAATATTTGATAATACTAAAACATAACGATAACGCTAACGGTAAAAAGAAAATTTGTTGGTATTAAAGTGTTCGCGTTTCCTTTAAGACACATGTTTTTACCTCGATAAACCAAAAAGTAGCTAAAACGAAAAACTGTCTGACACATGTCGAGATTTTCTATAAAATTGCAAAAAAAAAAGTTTTGGGTTGCTAATGTTTTCTTAGTGTTTCACCGCTACGTTGCACATTTTAGTGCATTTTTATGAGAGAATGAAGGTGAAATGTATAAACATCATGTGGAACAAGGGGAGTGTTTTTAACACGTTCCGCGTCACGTGGAGCACTTACGCCCGACGCTGAATTTTCCATTCAGGTTATATAGAATATTCCTTGCAAAACGAAATATTACCAGGGAATTGTTTCTTACCAATTCTAAAAAATGTAAGATATATGTTAGAAGCAAATTGTAATGGCATAGCGAGGTACATCTCGCATGGCTTGAACGAAAATTAAAAAAGAAAAGTTCGCAAGTAACGAAAAATTGGCACGGAACGTGTTAAACATAAATATTATCGAATATATTGAAAAAAGTATTATATATATATATATATTTTTTTTTTATTGTATTTGATCATAGTAGCTAATGCGTTTTGTTGGAAATGACACGCTAATAACATTCTACAAATACCGCAATGCAGGCGATAAAACGCAGTTAATCATCATGTAATTATTTCTCAAATGTGTTTTATCGCCTACATTGCGGTATTAGTAGAATATTTTTAGCATATCATTTCCGACAAAACGCATTAGCTACTGTGTTAAAACCAATGATACTATTTCTTGCCGCAATATTTGAGAAAAGTTTACAAAATGATTGAATTATTAAATGTCCGATAGATGTATGATCACTTGATCATTAGGTACAAAAATTAATTCGCCCTATATCAAATTAAATCGACATAAATCAGTTAAGATCTATGTTTAAATATACTTCTATCCTTTTGTCTGAAATGTACTTTAGTTGACGTTATTATAATTAAAAGTTCGACTTATTTAAAGAACTAGTGAAATAATTGAAGTTATAAACAAAACTTTATAAAATAACATTATAAAATAAAGTTATTAACAAAACTAGGAGCAACGAGAGTTCTGTACATTGTATCTACAATATAACCAGAATCAAATGCCTGGCTGTTGCAATATGGTATTCTATGTATCTCATAAAGTAATGAGCTTCTTCGAATCGCAGTGATTGCCTTTTGGGGAAAGATTTTTAAAATCCATAGATGTTCTTAATAATTATGTTAGTATAAATAAACGGTTCATGAGCATTTTTTTCGTTAATTCTCTAAAACAAAGAATTATCACGAAGACAGCAATGGTTTTAATTCAGCACAGATCGACATTTCGATTTAATATTTTTAAATAACATTATTTGACTCATATTTTTTTTTAATTTTGGGTAATAGTCAATAAACAATCAACGCTTTTATTTAATGTTTTAAGTAACAATAAATCATTACTTTGGTATTTCATTAAAAAAAATTGTTCTTAAAAGGACCATTGTTTTAGTTAAGGAACGACCTGCAGATGCTTGGATCATCGAAAAGAGACGTATGTCGTGGTTTGATACAACTTGCGACGAGACCGTGCGTAATACTACACCGAGATAAAGTGAACGCCTACCATAGGTGAGTTTTGCATACGTTGCGTTCAACGAAACTCTGAATTAACAAATTTTAATCCCAAGATCCTCAAGGTTAAGCGTTTTTTACTGCATACATTTTCAAGAAATATGTTGAATTATAGAAGTTTGTTTTTCCGAAAATAAAATTCGAATAATTATCCAAATATTCCGCACAATTGATTAGTGTACAACTAAGACATGCAAAAAATGGCGCAGATTTAAAAATAGGACAGGAAATCTGTTTATCAAAAAACTTGGACGTCCATTTTATACTATACCGGATATTTTTTCTACATTATAATAAATCAGTTCAAATCGTATCTATCGCGTTTTATTAAACATATTGCATCTAAATCTCCAGCTAAATTAAAAATGGAAGTTACGAAAACGGACAAAATATTAATTAAGAAAGATTAGATATGAAGAATATGAATTGAACTTTGATTCAGGATTAAACGAGAAATATTTTTATCCATTTATCGACAAAATACGAAACGACAAAAACGAAACTAGACAAAACTGTTTATTGTTCTTGAACCTTCGATCGAGTGACTAAGAGTTCTCGGAACTCGAGGTGAAAAATCTGTTATGGTTATCGGCTGCCCTTATAAGTTTCCTAGAGCAATCAAATAAATATTTAGACGTCGGTCAATGATATCCGAGTGCGTCTAAGGTACTCTAGAACGTTTCATGCAACAACGACAGAGTGTTCGGAAATTTTATCAGAGTAAATACATTTTTTAAAACGTGGAAAAATGTATGACCAATTAATTAAAAATTGACTCGCACTTTTAACGTGTTTAAATTTCGTCCATGCAATTTATTATAATTAATGGAATATATTACAATCTATGCTTATTTGTTGTACATTCTACGAAATTCATTATCCTCCGAATTTCGTGTAAAAAATATTAGTGAAAGTTGGAAAACAAATGGCTGGGACTTGACCAATTCTAATTTTTGTCTGCAAATGACATAGAAGTTTGGTTTTTTATTATGATTTTAATCTGAATCGTTAACCTTAATCGATATCAATTTCCCACAAATTAATGAATTAATCCTTGTTACAGATCGACAGATTCTCCATTGGAAAAAGAGAGTGAGAAATGCAATCTTTCTATTCTTGACAATAATTTAACGTTGGAAAGAAAGAAAAATGATTCTAAGGATGTGATTGTGGATATTGACAAAAAGAAGAAAAAATTCAGTGAAAACGTCGACAAAAGTTTACAAAATTCTGAAACAATTCCTGAGGAAGTGGTGCACCAATTTGATACCGAAATGTTGATGCTGGACGATGTGATGGTTTCAAAAATTTCAAGGTCATTGGAAGAACATCAAACTCATCATAATGATAGTTTCTACGATTTAATGAACGGCTGGCAGAAAAATTCTTCCATCAGTAAACCACAAATTCCCCACTCAAATAAAATCAGAGCGACCTCAGAGATTCATTCTAGAATCAAACATGCAAAGAGATCCACACATTCATCTAATGCTGCTAAGGAAAAAAATACTTGCTGTGTAAGAAAAAAGAGTCTCGACTCGAAAACAGTTTCTGCAGAATTTCGAAAAAGTCCGAAGGATAGAAATTTAATCGAAAACGAGAACTCATCGAAAAGCAGAAAGAACAGGATAAGGGCGAAATTTAGAGAGTATTTCGGCAGTTTCGTCAGTCTGAGCGAGGAGGAACAAGAAGAGAATATTTTGAAAAACAGAAATCAAAAGAGAAAAAGGAAAAATTTGATTGATTTGAACAACGTACAAACCATGAAAAAGATTCAAAGAGCTTTACCAGTTTCCATGATGCAAGAAGCAAAAGAAAATTCTTCTTTCAATCTAAAAATGAAAAATCGAGAGAAAAGAAAATTCAAAGAGAAAACCTCTGAAAAGGTCAGTTCAAATCAAGAATCGTCAATGGAAACTGTAATATTGATGATTGATAATGAATCTTCTCAAAACAATGAAGCAGAACAAAATCAAAATTGTGTCCCGAAACTTAACGCAGAAAATGATCAATCTTGTTCTTATGATATGCAAAACGAACACAATTGTTCTGCTGCAAATGCAGAAAAGTGTAAAAATATTTCTGCCTATGATACAACAAAGAGGCAAAATTGTTTTACTTCTAATGCAAAAAATGATAAAAATTGTTCTTTTGATGTAGAAACAAATCTAAATTCTTCTATTTGTGACGTAGAAGAAAGTCACGATTCTTTTTTGAATACAGAAGACAGTTCAAGTTGTTCTACGTTTAATACAGACAAAATCAAAAATATTTCTGCCTTAGTTGTGGACGAAAGCGAAGGAAAAACTTGTAACTTTTTCAGGGAAGAAAACTCTACGTCAGATTTGGAAATTCTTAGTATTGTTGAGGAAGAACTGATAAAATCTGAGGACGAAAACACATCTACGGTTTCGAAAAATGAGGGTCCTTTAGCTGTAGACTCTAAAGACGACCTGCTAAACCTCTTGCACATGAATTTCGACACGTCCTTTGAATTTACGGCCGTTGGAAACCACGTGAGTATAAGACAATCGAACAAAGAAAAAACCACGGCCGACAAAGGTTTTAATCATATATTAGAAAATTCAGAAACAAATTTTTCATCCATGTTAAACAAAAAACAAAAATTTGTTCCACATGATGAAATGGAAAAAAATCGAGAAACCAGCAGGTTTTGTAACGTAAATGCAGAGAAAGCAGAAAATTTGAACGAAAAGCAGAGTAGTTTAAGTTGCAAACAAAGATTGCGGGTATTGTCTAGCGCTGAACTTGGTTCCAAATGGCATTTGGCGCTTGAAGCACAAGGAATATCATCAGAAGCGGCCGACGTAACAAGAATAGAGGAACATCAGAATCCACCGCCTTCGGAAAATACACAAAAAATCTCCAGAGCTGAACAATCACTGCAAAATTCTCAAAAAATATCTACAACTAAGCAATCACTGGAGAATTGTATGAAAAATTCTATAACTAAACATTTTCTAGGATCTGCACCTAATTACAGCAGCTCCTACTCTTCCAGGACTGGTTTAGAGCCTGCATGTCCTGAAATTCAGTTCGATCACTTGCCTAAGTCCGATAGGCAGACGGTTGAGTTGAAGACAATGCACAATTTAAAAACATTTGTCGATGATTTTGCAGAGAAACAAAAAATTGAATATGAAGTCAATTCTCAAAATAAACCAAAGCTTAATGTAGAAACGATTAAGTCAAAAATGAAAAATATGCAAAGCTCTGTGCAGCAAAATCTAGATCCAGATTATTCTAATATGACGTATGCAGATTTGTCAAATTTTTTCTCAAGTCATATTTATCAAACACATGCTCAAACACCTTGCAATGATCTGTACCCTCGAGTCACAACGGTAGAAAAAATTGTCGACGCTCAAAACTTGGGATTAAAATATCTACAAAGCTCTGCAGAACCAAACTTAAATCTAAGTTATTCTAACAACAATTATGGAAGTCTGGCAAATATTCTGCCAACTCAAATTCATCAAAAACACATCCAAACACATTGCAACAATCCTCATTCGCGAATCACAGGAGTAAAAAATGTTATTGAATCTCAAACCGCGAGGATAGAATCTCTACAAAGCTCTGTGCAGCCAAATATGAATTCATTTTCATCTAGCATAGATTATGGAGATTTGGCTAATTTTTTGCCAATTGAAGTTCATCAAACACATGGTCAACCACATTCCAATGAGTCTTATCTTAAAATCATAGCAGTAAAAAACAATATTAAAGCTCAAAACTGTGATACATCAAATTTACAAAACTTTGTGCAGCAGAGTAGAAATCCAAATTACTCTAACAACAATTACGGAGATTTGTCGAAATTTTTGCCGACTCAGATTCATCAAATGAACATCAACGTACATTGCAATGATCCTTATTTTCGAACTACAGCAGTAGAAAAGATTGTTAAAGCTCAAAACTCGAGGATAAAAAATCCACAAATATCTATGCAGCCAAATTTAAATCAAAGTTACCTTGGTAACAATTATGGGAGCTCGTCGAATTTCTTGCCAACTCAAATTCATCAAACACGCGTTCACGCACATTGCCCTGATTGTTATCCTCAAGTCAGAGAAGTACAAAAAGGTATCGAAACTCAAAACTCGGAGCTTAAAAACCCAGAAAATTTAAGCAAGAAGAGAACAGTTTCTTCGTTCAATTTATCGGCTAAAAATAAAATTAAAGCAAAAATTCCTCGAAAAATTTCGGAACAGCAAAAAATGCATACAAAAAGCAATTATGAGTATCTAAAGTGTTTCACAGGTATTCAAAAATTTATGTTGCTTAAACAGTTAGATTTTTACCTGGATAATTGTTCCAAATTTTCATATATCTCAACAAATCTGGAGTCACAAAGATTCGTGCTGATAGCATTCAGACAATCTTTATTAAATTACCAAGCAGAAACCTTGATGAAATACAATGCAGAACAGAAAAAAAAGGACAGAATAATCAAAGCAAAATCGGGAACTTCTACATTGAAGAACGCAGAAACAACTAGAAATATAAAACAAAAACCATATGAAAAAGCAACCAAAGATGGTAAGAAATTCCTCGTAGATCCTCAAAAGGACTTCACTTCTAATCAAGCAATTTCGAATTTCGTAGAAGAAAAAAATATTTCCTCGAAATCTATCATAATGATTGACAAAGAAAATTTGGACAAAAACGGTAGTAACATATCACAAGATTCTTCGAACTTTGATTCGACAATTTCGCAAGGTGGAAAAACAATGCAGGAAGAACTCGACGCCTCAAGTATGTTGCAAGCGTTAAAGGTTAAAAAGCCGGTAATCAGTAGCATGGAAAATGAGATTTCTTCATCAGCACAGATGGTCACTATCGAGATTTCAAATAGTGATCGAATAAAGGTTATTGCATCCGATGAAAAGAATTTGCAAAATGAAAGAACCTGCAATTTTGAAAAAAATATGGCAGAAGTCAATCTGTGTAATGAGAAGGAAGAAATAAACGTGTCTTGCAAGAGAAATACCCTGGAAAAAATTGAGGCTTTAAATTTAAATAAAGTGAAAGCTGAGATGCATTTCGATCAAAATTGTACCATTGACGAGAATAATGTTTCAGTCAAAACAAGCGACACATTAAATTCTATGTCAATAAAAGATGAAAAAGGTTGCATAAACATTGAAGATGTGAGAAGCATACCATTTGAGGTCTTCAAGAATATGAACGAAGAGGAAAAGGAAATACGAGTTGATCTCGATAGAAACAAGAAGAAAATATGTCTGCAATGCTGTGAAATCAGTACTGTCGTCTGTGGCAATTGTTTTATGGCACATTACTGTTCTCAAACATGCGCTAGTACACACTGGAATTCTGCACATCACTCTCTTTGTAAACGCATCACTCCTGATGCGCTTTCGAATCTTTTATATCTCACCGATTTATAAAAATTTTCTTGTTGAGAATTTTATACTGATAAAGTACAATGTTAATGTTAAATTTTGTATTTCCACTATAAACAATGTTTTCTTATCAATTTATACCGATAAGTACAATGTTAATGTTGAGTTATAATATGAGATCTTCCATATAGTCTATACGTAAAGTGCTCTATATGCATAAGTGTTATATATATATAATATAGATATATAACTACACGTGTGTTCGCTCATATACACGCAAATTAACCGTCGAATTAGGACGCGACACATAACGCAACTTAAATGTCGAATTAATATAAGAAGCGCTACTCAGTATTCTTTAAATTTACATAAAGTATGTATTATATTTTGTTGGTCTCTTATAATGTATCGACAGCGTTCCATCCTTACCTCGTACGTTCATAAAAAAATAATTCATAATTGTTGCTTAATAATTAAGACTTAGATATACAATTCAAAGTACAAATGCATCTGTTGCAATTTTTTATACATGTATATAATAAATAACATACTTTTATAACCAATCGTACAATTAATATTTTTCTCTATTGTATTTTATTTCGATTTGCAGTTTAAGGGTTCGCAAGAGGCACTAGCAAATTCCGAGTTAGAGCTACGGTGGTGTAATGAATAGAAGCTCGAATTTCCATACGGAAGAGCAGAGTTCAAATCCCACTCATCACGTTTGGTTTCTCTATATATGTGCACTTTACTCATTAATTTGTTCCACGACCCCTGAAGGGGGGCAAGGAGAGGCTAGAATACGACCGTGGAGCTGCCAAGCGGCAAGAATCGGATAGACCTAGATTATCGACCTTACAATCAACATGCGCGCGATTTACGAACTGCGCAGAAACTTCTAATCGTGATTGGTGCAATACATATCGATATATTTAGTTGCATTATTCTTAGAAACAGGCAAATATAATATTACAGAACTTAATATAAGTTATTGCCAGTATAAGGAGATGCAAAAAAAAGGTATTAGCTTTAAAAATTAAAAAAATGTCCTTCAAGAAGAAACTTCTGCATCTGAGTTGTTTTGTACGTCTTCCTAACATCAGTTGCTTCGCTAATTGCTGTACAAGAGCCAAGAGCTTTTGGCATAGCGACTCGGCTGGCGAACAAAATAAAGAAATATTCAGAAACAAAAACTGCACAAATCCCAGAGAGTATATTAAAATATTACGCAATTCTAAGTTCTTGTTAAGATTATGTTTGCCCCAAATCAGTGTCATCTTGTAGTTCTTGTCGTTTGTTCCAAATCAGTGTCTTCTTTTCTGTGTGGTCACACATTAACTGCAACGGTAACTTTATTTGAATTCTTTTGCGTCGTATTCTCTCTGCAACCAAAGGATCGCGTCGTGCTGCTCACAAGCCGGTACAACAGTACGGCTTAAAGAAAAAAAGGACTGTCAGGTATTGGGAAACGCCGTCTCAGTGAGTCTCATCGGACATTCGTGATACAACGTTATGGATTTCGAATAAAACCTTCACAAGAACAAAAGCTACTTTGCATTTCAACAATTGGCAAAACAACTGATGTTTGGAAGACATATACCCGAATCAATAATTTGTTCCGGATTCCTAAAAGGGGGCAAGGAGAAGCTGGAATGCGATCGTGGAGGTGCCAAGTGGCAGGGACCGGTTGGACCTGGTTTACCGACTCTACGCTCAACATGCACGCGATTTACAAACTGCGCAGAGACTTATAACTATGTTCGGTGTAATACATATTGATATATATTGTTGCATTGTTCATAGAAACTGGAGAATATGATATTACGAAAACTAATATAAGTTATTGGCAGTATAAGGAGATGGAAAATGAGGGTAATAGCTTTAAACATTGAAAAAATGTTCTTCGAAAAGAAACATTTGCATTTTAGTTGCTTCGTTGGAGTAACTGGCAATGCAACTGATATTAGAGAGACATACAAAGTAACTAAAATGCAAAAGTTTCTTCTTAACGGACATTTTTTCAATTTTAAAGGGTAATCCGATCTTTCTCAATTTTCTTGGATTGGCCATAAATTAAATTGGGTACTATAATGTTGCCTTCGCACATTTTTATGAATAATGCAATTCAATATGCCGATGTGTATCGTAAAAACAATAATTATACATTTCTGCGCAATTCGTAAATAGCGTCCATGTTGATCATAGTCTATAAATCTGAACCAATTCGCTTTGGGGTGTCCTGAACAAATTATTGTTTCCTTATTTAAGTTCAGCAGGAATCGCTTAGGCTTGTTTTTTGTTTGTTTGTCTCATACAAAATTACAAACGAGAGAGTATGAAATATATTAAGATGTTGGAAAGATGGAAAATTAGCGGAGACGCTTGCTGGCCTTGCTACGATACTATTTGTTTGCTACAAGCTCATTTTTTTCTAGGATTCTTAGTTTCTTCGTCCAAGACCTCCAATGTCAGCTTGGAATTTACTCAAACCACATATTCGCCCATAATTTAGGTTTATAACAGATTTATACAGGTACAAAATAATATATGTGCAATACGTTATAATAAAGAAAAATTCAACACAAAATAATTTTCACTTACCCTTTGACAATTTCGTGCTTTGTATTTTATTTTAAAACTAAATAAAAATTCACAAAGAATTCATTGAACACCAAATATGGTGAGATGAAGTATGTTTCTTATTTTACATATTACTTTTTTATTATTATTATTATTAACAGCAGATACTAAGCATAACTAAGAAATTTGCATTTGAAAATTAATCTTCATATCCATCCGGCAATGCGTTCGTGTGTTTATTATGGAAGAGGCTGTGGTTGCCATCGCCCCAAGGGAATGGCTATGCAGATCACCAAATATGTATTACATTAGTAACATTAAAAAATAGATACATAATATTTATTTAGGCTTTCATTAAAGTGAATATTTGCATACCTTACGCCTGATCCTGAGGTGGGCATACGGTTTAAACTCTGGGCGCTCATGACCATGTTTTTGGTGATTGAGGTAAGAATTCAACATCGACAAGCCAAGGCAGGGTATTGCCACCAAAAAGAAGATGTTTCTCCACCGTGCCGCACCATGATCTGTAACCAAAGCAATACAATTACGCAACTCACACCAATCTCAAAATTTGGAGGTCGAAACATCAATTCGTGAATTTTTATCAACCCCTAGGGAAATATTTATACATGTTTGAAATTTCCACGAATTCTATAATCCTACGTAAAAGTTGAATACACTACTCAGACTTAAAACTATTCAACACATATTCTTCGAAAACAATCTTGAAAATTCGAGGTGATACTCTTGGCTAAAGGAGGACATTTGACAGACACTGATTGATTTTTGCTATTTTTATAATGGAGCATTTTTATGTGATAAGAAAGATTACTTTACCTTGAGGAAGAGTATCCGGTGTAATGGGTGCCGATGGACTAGAATAATACTTCCTTGGCACTTTTGCGGAGTTTAAGACACGCAACATACCAGCCATTTGCGCCATTTTGCTCCAGCAGCCTTACAAATATGGCGCTTGTCCCTTGTTACGTCAGTGTTACGTCACACAAAGTATCGTATAGTGCCGTAGCCTGTTCAGCGAGTGCCCGCGCTAATCCACCACCTTTCCCACATTACAATATATCTCACTTGGTCGTATAGTGTTTTTTTCAGTTTTAATGTATCTCACTCAATCTTAAAACATCTTTCTTACACTCAATGTACCTTACTCAATGTGTCTCACGCACTTGATATGTCTCGGTTGCGTTTGCGACGTACACACCGAATCAATAATTTGTTCCTCGACCCCTGAAAGGGGGCAAGGAGAAGCTGAATGCGACCGTGGCGGTATCAGGCGGCTGAGGCCAATTGATCGAGATTTATAGACTCTGTGATCGACACGCGCGCTATTTACAAACTACGCAAAATGTATAATTATGGTAGTTACAATACACATTGACATATTTAATTGTGTTATTCATAGAAACGTGGAAATACAACATCGCACAGCTTAATATAACTTATTCCTAATTTAAGGGGGCGGGAAAATAACGAAATATCTTTTAAAATTGGAAAAGTTTCCTTTAGAAGAAACTTTTGCATCAGAATTATTACAGATAATGATTTCGTAAGATCTATCGATTAAAGAGATTAAATCAAGTAACTGTGCGAGGACTGATTATTAATTGTTAGTTTTCAGAGCTATAATGCACTTTTTCAGAGTTGTAAAGTGGTTCTTTTCAGGGTTATAACACGGTTCTTGACTGAACTACAATTTATTTTACATTGGAACAATTAGTCGATCAATTAATATTACAAAATTGTTATATGTAATGATTCTGATAAAAAGTTTCTTGTTACAGGACATTTTTTCAATTTAAAAAGGTAATTCGTTCTTTTCTCACCTTCTTGGACTATCTCTGTGATATTGTATTTGCACATTTCTATGAATAATACAATTAAATATGCCAACGTGTATTGTAACAACGATAATTATACATTTCTGCGAAGTTTGTAAATAGAGCGTATGTCGATTACAGAGTGTATAAATCTTGACCAATTGGCCCCAGCCGCTTGACACCGCCACGGTCGCATTCCAGCTTCTCCTTGCCCCCCTTCAGGGGTCCGGAACAAATTATTGATTCGGTGTGTACCTCTACCTCTAATTTGAAGGATAGCCTATCGATGTGTATTCTCATATTATTCAGCTAAAAATCCCTCATATGACACTCAGCTACCTCTAGTTTGAGAGAATGTCTATCGATGTGTACTAGCGTATTATTCAGCTAGAAATCTTTTTTGTTGAAAGAAAGTTGGCTATCTTACTGGCATTGAAATGCCAGTCTATTCGAACGGTGCCACAAGGATAGGGCTGACAATCCCGTTGAGGGTTTTCCCACGTTTTAATTATTTTTTACCTGAGCAAACATTTGTTTACCAGACGTTTTATGGTTATTTGACCAGCTCGTTACCTGGTCACCCTTCGGTCGAGTTTTCTATAGAGTAGTAAAACATCAGATGACCATTTGCTTTATTGTTAACACTTAATGCAGTAACAAAGTTCTGCAGCAACAATGTTGTCAGGCTGCATGTCACAAGAGGTAACAAAGTATTAAAAGGCAGGCGTTGCGACAGGGGACGGGCCAAAAATCCTATTTTTATGTTTACATTTAAAGAAAATAAACCAAAAAAGTGTAGAAAGATATTAAAATTTTATAAACTTAAATCTAGTTAATTTTTAATGTATACACCATAAAAAAAATAAGAATATAAACGTACTTTTTGTAAATTTAATGAATAAATACAAAGAGAGAAATATTATCAGGGTTAACAAAAAATAAGTAAACCAAAAAAATAAAAAATATTTTAAAAATATAAAAATAAATTGACGTCTCTTTCACGTTACCGTCTATTCGAACAAGCTGGAATGCATCGTTAGGCTTTCTGAAACACATAAAGTATGTTCAAAATAAAATTCGTAAGAAATTATTGGGTTTTAGCTTTAGGAAAGCCTAAAGAATTCTCTAGGCTAGTTTGTTCGTATCCATAATCCTTGTCTCACACAGTCTTGTCGTATCCATTCATCTCTTTCTATTCAAGATTTCTCAGTTTCTCCGCAAGAGACCCCCAAAATCAGCAAGACAAATCAGGCGTACCAAGAAACTCACTCCTGCGGGCACTTAGGCATAATTCTCTTGTTCTTATAACTCTTCTCGACGAGAATTGCTAGTTATTTTCAGCCAGTAAGGCTTTTCTGCAAATATAAATCGTAACGATAATTTGGACAATTGTTATGATTTTTACGGTGGATATTTGAAGAATGAAAGGAAAACGCTCGATGCTGAAACATATTTAAAATCATGACGAACCTGACAAGTTAATACGAATCTTTTGGTGATGGAAAAACATTACGAACTTTTGTAAATAAAAAAAACTTTGTATTTTTATCTTAGTGTAAGTGCGTTTCCATACAGTAATAGAATTCAGAGCTTTTTTCGCATTAAAGCTATCGAGATGAATAAGTGTGCTTGTCGATAAAGAGAAAATAAAAAGAAAGAATTATTAAGACTAGTAGTTTGGAATTACACTTAGAATTTTGTCGCGGATGGGCAACGTTAATGTCAACAAAAATTACAATAAACAGGAGAGATATGTGAGTCAGGTATGTTGTTTCAAAATGTTCTAACCTCCGATGTACTCACAGAATTATCAGAAGAAACAATTATGAAATTAGTTTTGACATTAGCAATTAAGGATATTTATTTCTATATACATATGCGTCTCACATCTTTATATCTCAGTATCGTTCCCATAAAATAATGCCACAAAAGTGGAATCAGAATTATTTGCAGATTTTTGCAGCAAGTTTTTAACAACAATATTTAAATGTGTAATATAATCGATGATAAGATGCTTTATATATCTACAGGCTTGCTGTCAATATATATTGTACATTACGAATAAATTATCTGTGATACACAAATAGGATTACGATGTGTTGTAAAGCCTTGAAGATATATGTTGTTTTCTCGGTAGACAAATTTTTGTGTACGCATGTTATATTTTTACTGCATATAAATGAAATCTTAATTAAAAAATTTGTACGAAGAAGATTATTAATATAAAAATATTGGATCTCAATTGAGATAACTGTCTGCATTCACTTCTTTCTTTATATTCTTATTATGTGTTTCTTTAATTAATATAGAGAGTATCATATTTTTTTTCTGAATTAGTAGAGTACCCTTTAGTTTCTATGCCCATATCTGTCCACAGTACAGTCTTAGTGATTTAATCAGCAGCAGCTGCGTCAACTCTGTGCGTTCACCTCATAGGGATCACAGGGGTTGGCCTCATGCATCTCAAAGAAGGTACTATTGATTAACTTCAGATCCATGTTAACAGAATATTTAGTACATATTACAAAAAGATTTATAACATACCATATACATTTCTTGCATATTATCTTCATATAAAGTTATATAAATTTTTATACTTGTTCATTTGTTTTAATCATTTAATATGCTTTTAAATAGTTTGTGGTATTGTTCATAGGTATATCACAGAATCTTTTAGAAAATGTATTGTTAATTAATCTACGATATATGTAACGAATAATATTTAGTTCATACCTCATTAAATTATCATGCACTATTTTCATAAATCAATCTATATCTGTAAATCTATTCATTTACTAGACCGCCTAATAGGTCTTCATGTAATTAATATGATCTCTCAGAGAAGTTATATACAGATCTATATTTATAATATGACTTATCAAATTGTTATATATTGTTTCCATGTATAATTTAAATGAGTTTATTTCTCATATTGTATGCATGTATATCATTTTTCTTCAGTTTTCCAACGTAATTCAATAAAATGACAAACACATTCTTGCATTTGTTTGTAGATTATCGTAAGAAACAGTCATGTTAGTAACTCAATGGATTTTAGTTTATCCTATTGTTCATGTTCTCATCTCTTTGTTTGATCATAAATTTCTAGCTGTAGAGAAGGCACATCGAAGAATACATTTGGCTCTTCCAAAACTTTGTGGCCTGTATCACGCACCCAGGCGATTTTCCTCCCGGAATTTGAGATTAGAGAGGGTTCAAATGATAGTTATATAATTCTGGACATAATTGCTACAGGCGCTTATGGAACAGTATACAAGGCTTCCAGGCGAGACACTAAAGAGGTGTTTGCCCTGAAAGCCATCAATAAAGCGAGAGTGGTAGCTGAAAATGCGGTGGAGCAGGCTAAGCAGGAGGCTAGTACTCTTTTTGATTTATCTTAAATCATACATAATATCAGAATTAATTGATATTTATATATTTGGAGTGTATGACAATTCCTAAATTTGTCAAAGATACAAGATTTGTACCACTTCTAATTCGCATTGTTAGATAATATAGTTTTTGGAGTAAACATTAGTCCTTCAATTGGAAAAAAATAGAGGGCTACGATGTATTTTGCTTCAACATAAAAGTGATATAATACTGGAGCTAATAGAAATTCAGCTATAGAAATTTATTATACTGTAGAAAAAGTACAAGTCGATTAAATGAATATCGGTCCTCAGGTTTATGAGATAGAAAGCTAATATATTTTCAATTTATTTTAATCGTTATATTATGAAAGCAATAAAAATTTATGCTTCATGTGTAATTTTACACCACAAGAAATACAAGATTTTTGCCAGCATATGATGATCTTAAATTAATAAAAAATAGAACGCTTGTATTTTTTCCAATCTATGATCCAAGGTTTATTTTGCATCACAAAACTGCAAGACTTTATCTAGTGAAAGGTTACTAGTTCTTAAAAGATATGGCTAGTACTTTTTCTGAGTTATCTTTATCGTCAGATGGTATAAGGCTTCAAGATTGATGATCAATCTTAAATAACTGATTTGAATTTCACAAAAAAGAAGAGCATTTTCTAATTCCTTCAAATTACTAGATAATATTAGAAATAATAACAATCCTCTTATCCAGGTACAGAAAAAAATTAATGAAATGAAATTTGTGCTTATCCTGAGATCTTTGTTATATATTTTGACTGTTAATTTTCTAGAATAAGATTTAAAGATTACATTCTGATATTGAATATACAGGTAGCTATACAGAGGGTGGTTGGACATCATCCGTTTCTTCTGAACTCTCCTGACAGGTGGCAAAGCAGGAGGACCTTGTACATATGTGTGTATTTTATAAATAAAATTCCTTTTTCCTTATTTAATTTAATTTTGGAGCTGAATTCTCACTTTTCACAATATTTCTGTGCAGTGACTGATTATGTTGGTGGTGGCGAATTGTTTTCATTGGTCGAGCGTCTAGGCAGTTTACCAGAGCTTGTTGTTAGGATATATGTCGGGGAGATCGCCCTTGCCATTGGTATGAAGGTTTTTACTGAATAAAATCTTTGGGATTCTTCCTCATTAACTTTAATAAAGTATACCAACGTATTAAGTTAGTAATTATGATTGTAACTGGAGTTAAGAAACAATTTATAAAAACTATTAACTAACTAAATTTGGTAGGATCTGTAGGATCTATATCTAGCAATTGTTTTCCTAATTTTTGTTGCGGATATCCCAGTAAAAAGCGCATATCAATATTCAAGAAATGTTCCAAGATTTTGACCAATTTATGTCAACGAGGTAACATCAAATAAGTATTGGTCAATGATTGTTATCTATAAATATGTAACATTAATTACATATTCGTCTATATTTTCAAGCCATAAATATATGTACGTATAAAAAAAGCAAGATCGATTAAATGTTCATTGATCTTTCTATGTCATATCTAATTTTAGTCTCATCAACACAATTCTGTATGAAATATTATTTTATTCTTTTCACTTGTTATCGTACTGAAATTTCTTCAAAACTTAAACAACTTTGAGGGAGGGTAGTGAAATTCACTTTTGACTCGATTTCTTTTTTCTTTCTACCGATCGAGGAATTGCTATCAAGACTTTCTAGTCTTTTAGACTTTCTGCACAATGCTGGAGTGGTACACAGGGACTTAAAGGCAACGAACGTGCTACTGGATAAGGATGGACACGCTGTGCTGATAGACTTTGGACTAGCCACGTGGCTCAAACGTGAAGAAAGGACTATGACTATTTGCGGCACCCCCGAGTATATGGGTGAGCGTTTTTGCTCTTGAAAAGAATGGTCTAGAACATGTTAACTTCATCTTCAAAAAGATATAAATTATGAGGTCTTAACGCTAGCTTCGAAAGAAAACAATTCAGGTGGTCTTAACTTTGTAGTTTATAAAAAAAATGATTAAGGGGTTTTAATGTTGAAAGAAATTGTGATTCGTCAAACTTCCAGTAGGGTTATAGGAATAAATAAACCTTTTTAAAAAAGCTATCAGCAGGACATGGTATTTTTGCAGAAATAAATTGATAAAACTCATAAAAATTTAACGAAGTAGGTGTTAAATGTCTCATTACAAATCAGTAGTTCTTTTCTTGATGGAGAAAACACGAATGCTATAAATGCAAGCAAATGCATAACGTAGTAGTAAAATTGATTGTCTGGTTAAACCTATTGTAGTAAAGTATTTATTTTATTTTTCAACAGTTTTGTGTAAATATATATTGATGTCTAATTTAAATTGCATAAAACCCAGATATACATTAGCATCTTTAATGATGAAAAATATTTGAGATATCTGTTCTATTCATAATCCGTCCCAAAATTTAAACTTTGTATTATTATATTAAAGAAATTCCAAGATCATATCTATGCACCATATTTTTTTCTAGAATACTGTCATACTCCAGTTAGACTGTAATAAAGTTTGAATAAGACGAAAACATTATCGGAATGATTGACTAGGAGAATAGAATTTCTTTCGTTCCTTAATTCAAGCTCGTTTATTTTACGATTACCAAATTTTACGGTAATAAGTTTTTTCAATAATTTACAAATGATCTCCACATCTTGGTCATCTGTTCTCTTGTGTCTTAGAACAAAAATGTGAGGATATTCATGCGTAAAATGATCAAATTGGGGCAGGGTAAAAGTTTGTTGAGGGTTTTGAAGTGATATTATATGTAAAGAAACCGCGTTACAGCTCCTGAAATATTGAAGAAGGAAGAATACGGACAGGAAGTCGATTGGTGGTCCCTTGGAGTACTGACGCATTTTCTCTTATTGAATCAGGTATGTTGTTTTAATTCTATGTGACATCAATAAAAAATTATTGAATGTATGTAATTTAATTCAACAATCAACAATTAAACATCAGTAGTATTAAATTAATTAAATTATTGACAATTGGACAGGGCTGCATATTTGTACAACTTTGACTTTATAATCAAAGAATCATTAAAGAATCATTGCTTGTATTAAAAGCAAGCCTGTTATGTTTACCTTATGTAGCATTGATCAAGAATCTCACATTTATTATATCGAGTATTTATAAAATTTTCACATGTATTGCACAGAATGTAGTACCAAATTTCAAACTTCAAAAAGACATTTCTTTCAAATGCTACACAGCCTTGTGGGAGTTGTGAATAGTAATATTGGCTTCCTTCTATGACCAAAAATAAATGAAAGAAAAGTCAACTTTGTTTTTTAAATTGTCCGTTATATCTTATTTATGTATGTGGTATATTTATCTATTTGGTTAATCCCGGAGGAGTCCCCAAAAATTGTGGTATAATGGATTTATGATTCAATATATATATATAGTTTATTAATAGAAATAATATATATACAAGCACTATTGATACTAGTCGGATATAATGGGATATGAGATGAGAAAATTAGTCTAGTCGTCGCACTTCTTATCAAGCTTCTCTACGTCGTACTTCTTAACTATTCACGCCCGACTTTTCTGATTATCTTTTCCCAACTCTGTTTCTCAACTGTCTTTTCCTGACTCTGTTCATCGACACTCGTGCATACAGCAGACACACACACACACTCATACATTCGAGGCCATAGGGCACTCGAAATTCCTATGCCCTTTGTATAAATAACGGCGCAACGGTCCGTCTCCAAGACTGCACTGTTCCAATGCACTATGTTTTCCAAATGTAAAATTCTCGCGCACCACATGTATGAATGACGGCTATTTTGCAGACAAATTCAACGATCAATAACCTAAAGTACTTCAAGATATAAAGTATATAATTTGAAATAATACTGCACATTATCTGTTCCACGGTTCAGCGATGTAGTTTTAACCTTCTGCACTCCTAGCAATTTTTAACATGATGTTTCAGTATCTCCAAGTCATTTTAACTATGATCTAATAGCTATTCCAAATGTATTTACAATATTATAAGCGTGCCTCTAAGAAAGGCCAAAAACCTTGCTTTGTTATTAAGAAAAGCTCGTAGACATTTTTAAGTTGTTTTATTAACAGAATTACAATATAAAGAATATAGCAATTAGTAAAATAAAAATAAAAATTATTGTTTGAAATACTTCATTTTATGGTATCTTGAAAAAAAAAAACACTTTTTTCATAACTATTATTTCCTGCTATTTTAGGGTAAGGAATAAGTTGACAAAAGCATGATCGAAAGAACTGCAGCGTAATCTGTCACCAGAATTAGACTAAGTTTATGCAGTAATATCTTCCTACATGTATAAAGATATAAAGTTGTCTCTAGATGCCGGTATGTTATCAACTTATATTTCAATGTCCCCTCAGCGCTGACAACGGAGTGCAAAGAGATAATATGTACCAAAGTGAACAGCAAGTATTTTGGAAGTCTATTGAATTTTTAAACACAGTTAAAAATATCTTTATACAAATACAATACGCTAAGAAGTAACATTTTCAAGAAGCAAAGATTGAGCAGATCGGTACCGTTAAGCAGCGTTGTGGGACTTTTGTTTCGACGTGTCGTCGGTTTTTCTTATGGGTCCTTGTCTAGTTTCGATAACGGTAAACTCGTGCGTATAAACCGCACTTGTGCAGTAAACAATATGTAGGGTCAAGCGAGAGATCTAGTGATTTATTACCTTGTTTTCTCAAAGGTCGAACGAAACCAAGCTAACCTGACCTATTCTTTACTTACCAGACTTCTCTTTAACATCGGCGGTCTTTTGAGTACTAAAGTATCTGGTCTTTCCCTGACTTAGTCGTGACTCTTGTCCATCAATACACATTTACGCTCTTATTTATGTCACGTTCGACTTTCCAAAATGGATAAAGGTCAATCTGGCAACTGGCAGGGTTGTGTTTCGCCAGAAAATACAGTCGACCGATTATAGCAAAGAGGCCATACAAATCTACTTCGAAAGTAATAGGAGACACGCAATTACCAACAACTCTAAACAGAACCTCCCTTAAAAACCTAAGCATCTATTAACAAGCATTTTCGAGTTATTTTCCGATTATCGAGATAGTCAGATGTTCAAACACATCAGACGAACGTAGTCGTCACATAATAATAAAGAAACGAAGTTGTCCGTTATAATTTAGCTGTATTTGTTTATAATTACTAAGCTTACTGCATCATTGACTCAAATACAGCCTTTTGAATTCCATAATCTCTACGTGAGGAATCTTTTCAAAGAATACGTTCTTGCGCAGATGCATGTGGTATCGCGTATGTTAACTTCGAAGTGCTTTGTGTTATGCAGGTTGTCACAAAAATGTTGAAACACAGTCTTATACACATAACAGTATATTTGTTTTTTAATCCTTTGTAAGATACTGTTTATTGAGCAACCTGTCTTAAATGATTTGGCATATTGCAAATTTCCTTCTGTAAGTAATAGCTGTTGATTTTTTACAAGTCTTCCTTTACACAAGTTTTTTTTATTAGTTCCTAATATTTGCCATTATTTTACGTCTTGCGTGCTTCTGTGTTTCAATCATGGGTTTTAACTAGGATTTAATTCTGGGAATTAAGGAGGATTTTTAAATCTTTTCGTACAATTGTAAAGTAATATTTTTGCACAATTCTTGTCCTGTGGATGTTTGTTTCGGTAAAATTTAAACCCTCTTTTAATCCTCATCTGCATGGTATTCTTTATTAAATGAACTTTCAAAATATTTAATAATTTATTTTTGTCGAATATATATGTTCTATAAATATGAATTCTTCAATACTACTACTTTATATATTCATAGATACGTTTTTTTTCTACTATTGTTTAACCATGTATAAAAAATGAAGAATATTTTGTCATTAAAATCTGTATAACATGCTATAATTGAATATATTTCTATTACCGTTTGTATATTTATTGAAAATACAAGACTCTGGATTCAAATGATATTAGTGTCCTAGTATGTTTTGTGATCGACTGCAGGTTGTAGAAATTATTTCCAAAACGGTTACATTATATAAATAAATAAAATATAACATTTTATTTAAAAAAAGTGTTGATCTTATCTCGAGCTTTTTGCAAATATACATCCCCCCTAACTTTTTTTAACAAATAGTTTTTTTAACCTTTTATATTTGGTTATTCACTTTGAAGACATCGTAGGCATACCGCGCCCCTTTCAGGGTAGAAAAAGTTTTTTATTTTGATCACACAGTAGAAGAATATCATTTGGTATTACGTTGAAACAGAACATGCAAAATGTATTCTCAGCGATTTTATCGCCTCTCTACCCTACTTAAAGGAGTATTTGACTAGTAAATTAGCTTGAAATGATTTTAGATTCTGTTACTAATATAAGTAGTGTAAATAAATATGTTTCTATGCACTTTTTTTTTTGCGAAAATCGCTACAGTGGTGGAAAAAATTATCTTTTTGGGAACTAAAAATATGTGTATTTAAGTTTTACACATTATAGCTTCAAAAGAAAGAAAAATAATAAAAAACGAATCACACATTACATATTTGTTAAATGCCTGATTGATTAACCGATAGGTGATTTTTAATAATTACGGGTACGTCCTTTCACATCAACTTCCGAAAACAGACTGTACAAAAAATTACATATTTTCAATGTTGGAGCAAAAAAATGAAACCGTGATAAACTAAAACTGTGAAAAAACGAATCTACGATACATATTGGTTATTGTTTCAGAAGTTATTACACATGAGACAAATATGAGCGACAAAATGTTGATTTATTTTTCACTGTAATTGTGTTTCTTAATATTGAAAGATTTATATAAACCTGATAAATTGCTTATTGTAAATCGCTTTATTCTACAACTGCACTATTTAATATGATGCAATTCCCGTATGCACAGTTTCTTAATAAAGGACTATGGGTTTGTTGGAAGATACCTTGCCGGAAAGTGTCGAGTGCGAATGGATATATATTACAAAGAAAATATTTCAGATAATAAAGATGCACCCTATATACCAGCTCTTGTCCATACAGCGTAAGCTTTGCTACATGATTTTAGCTTAGATTACTTTTTCATGGACAGATTGAACATAAAAATGATATAAATATAATTATAAATGAAAAAACTAATATAAATAATTTAGACAGCTTTACCATACGTTTTTTTCTTAGATTTTCAAGATGGTCTTGAATTGTTTTATATCTGTATTGGAGAGAACATTGGGTCTTATTAGATATACATCGTAATAAATACGTGCGCATACGCACGCATCTGGTGCACGCGTCCAAGCAGATTCGAAGGGTGAGGGAGGTTTTCATGCAAAAATACCTCGAAAATGCAGAATGGAAATTCGAATTACAAAGTTCTGTTTCGGAAAAATTGACTGAATTTCTGTAAAGTACACATACATTTAATATTTGTTAATGAGTGTTTATTGTACCGCCCTTCTATTATTAAGAGCTCTGTTTCTATATGTAAACAACCTTCAGGTTCGTATATATGTTGCGGCTTATCTTTTATCCTTTTAAATGATTAGTATCTGTAAAGGTATCATAACTGCACGCTAGAATATTCGTGGATACGTAGAGGAGGTTACATTACAATCATATTGAAATCCCTTTAGCTTGATAGTTAGCAACAATATAAGAAACATCTATAAAAAAATCTCCGGTTGACAAGTAGCGTAGTAGTAAATCGTCGATAGAAAAATCATTGCAGCATTAATTCAACTTAAACCAATAAATAAAATTGATAACCCAACAACTTTACGTTCATGTAAAAAATTATCACTTTACTCTATTACTTTTTTTTTTTATTATTATATAACTGTGCAAAGAGAACAATTTTTTAGTGACTCTTAACTTAATAATTAGTAATAGTATCGATAACGCAGTCGCTGGCAATCGTTAAAGAAAAGAAACATCAAATTCAGTAAGTACCATATTATTGTTGTCAGAAGCAAATACAAAAGAGGTTAACATTCAAGAATTCATGATTCCAATTATCTATTACTTGTTATTCAAAAATTATTACTTAATTACTTAAAATTGTTATATAATATCTTAAAATACTTAATCGTAAATAATAATACTGTATGTATAAAAAGAAATAATATCGAGAGATACTTAATTTGATAATTAACAGTATCGTCTGTGGCTAATAAAAAAAATCTCTAGTTAATAATCATCAGATTAGTCAATTGGTAGAAAAACCATTAAAATACCAATTTAATTAGGAGAATGATATGTGACTTGATAATTAGCAATAATTAGCGATAAATATAATTGATAAGAGATAACTCATAAATAATCAAGAAAGTGACGATAAGATTGATACGTTAAGAACTTTTCTTTGGGAAGGAAAATTATCAACGGACTCCGTGGCGCAACGGTAGCGCGTCTGACTCCAGATCAGAAGGTTGCGTGTTCAAATCACGTCGGGGTCAGTGACTTTTTTATTTTTCCATCATTATTGACGTGATATTTATTTTTAGAATGCATTTAGTTTCCATTTATTTGTCCAGTATTTTTAGCAATAAACTATAGATAAACGAAATGATCATTTAAAGTAAATAGTCGGTGTACAATAATATTTTGATCAATATAAATGGTGATGCATTTGTATACTATTTTAATCTTGTTGGTACAATTTTCCTTCTTAAAAATATATTTCCCGTGTACATTATATCCTGATATTTCATTATGAATACTGGCTTTTAATTTTAAATACTGATGGAGATTATGTAAAAATAATGCCAACAGACGTATCTGCAGCAGAATATATACAATCAATATACGCGCATATATTAGATTCATGGAAAAATATATTCAATTAATCTACTTTGAGATATTAGATATATTCAGATACTGTGAAAAATTGTGGAAGGATGATCGTGCAGAGGATGTTGGAAAGTTCAGAGATTTGAAAGGTGGATAGTTTCGTTGCGAAATGTTCAAACGCCTTGACATTTCGCCGATCCACTCACCTGCGTTTCCATCGTCGGGCGTTTTGCAAATTGCATCGATGTATCGGTGCACGGCGCATAATGTCGTCAGTATGCTGTTTTATCTCCTTGTTTCTCATTCGAAGCATTACATATCACTTATTTAGGAAATTTTATGCCTCCTTTAATCTATAAATCCTTCAAATATTTAACAAGTATTAAGCGTACATTATCAAAAAATTATAAAGATTCTGAGATTATTGTGAATTTTGTCATTTTTTTTACGTCCAGTTAATTTACATTGCATACAATTATAATATGGCCAAGATAATAGAACATATTTTAATTGTACTGTTTCCGTCTTGATCAGAAATGCAATGTAATCTGATACACGTGAAAGGTTCATTTTGATGGATATTATGCTTATGGGTTTGGGCTCGTCCGTGTTTCGACACGTGGAATGCACTTGCATAATAGCCTCTCTAAGAGCAATCGTTTTGAATGCTTCTATAAGTCATCGACATGATGCAGAAGACATTATGATTTTTTATTTGTAATATTTGAATCGATTTTAATGTAAAATGTAGATAAGATACATTAAACGGAAGGATTTTTTTATTCCAGGATTATAAAAAGAAAGGTAATATAAAAGAAAGGAATTGTACATTGTATTGATGCGAAGATGTCTTCTCTGTATAAATGAAGAGTAAGAAAAAATTAGTGTAAGTTTAATGTTGAATGTCTCTGGAACTGTAATTTTCATCCATATAAGTCGATAAAATTTCCGGAGCTTGAATGAAGATTATTGCATATGTTAATTAAAGCTTTAATCGATGGAGTATTTCAATTAAGCATTTAAAATCCCTCGTAAATTAAACGTAAAGGAATCTCATTTCCTTACAAATATATTTTACAATACGATGCAAAGGTGTTTCTCTAGATACAAAGTGCGCGCGCAAGTAAATAATTCGTGTACGTATCCCGAGTCTGATTTGTTGTGGGACGAACGAGCTAAATAAACGGGGTGTTATTTCGTATTAGAGAAGCGTGAAGATGTTTATCATCCAACGGAAGTCGCCGATTATCGTGTAAACGGCGAGAAAAATTCTGACTCACTTCTGGACTTATTCACATGATTAAATGCGCTGAAATTTAAAATTTTGTCACCGTCGCAATTTTTGTGATTAAGCAAATACTTCAGAGACACTAGTTAAGATTCAGAAAATTAAATGTTTAACATAATTAATCTACGGCAAATCTAACTCTTGTCAGCTTTACGATTTTTATTACTCAAAACAAAGTATTTATATGCGTTATTATTTATTACTGTTATTGAGCGGACTGCAAAATTGCAAAAGTATTCGAGTATTGATTCTACGAGAAAAAAAAGTTATGTGTAATGGGAGAAACGTTAAATGGTAGAAATTTCAATGCCATCTTTATTTGAATAAACTTAACAGCAAGATTAAATGGACGCTAATTTGCAGCTTCCAGATGTTGAAAATAATTTTGTCCTTAAAACTAAGGTGCTTGATTTGCACGATATTTTTTTAAAGTAAAAAGCAACTGATGCCGAATTTGAAAGATTAAAAACAATTAAATACAGAATCAAATGCATAATTATTCGAAGCTTTTTCACCTTCTTCATATGTTTTAATTAACAGAATATATCTTCAAAAGCAAGTTTTTCCACTTCCAAATCATTTTTTTTTATGTACTAGAAAAGTGATTAAAATTTAATTAAAGGTGGTTCGTTATAAAATGAAAAGTAGCCAATTGTATGTGTCCATTTTCTCTAGTGTTTCTTTTTTTTAATTGGAAATTTGATATATACGTTATTTTCTTCATGTACTAGGAAAGTTAGGTTCAAGAACATGATAAAAATCTTGTCAAAAATTCATCGATGAGAACATTTTTCGAAATTGGATTTTCAGGAAAATTTTGGGGTGTGCAAAGACGAAAAAATTGTTCAAGACGCCGATTGGTGACGGTAATAATAATAATTATTATTATAACGATGATAGCAATAATACAAATAATAATATTAATAATAATAATAGTGGTATTGGTACTAAATCGTAATAATAATAATAATAATAATAATGGCGACGCGTACCTCGAAAGGAGACAGGGCCGGTTTCATACACACTATCGTTTCGTCGAGGATAAGGAAAAAAATTAGGGCTTAATTTAACACTTCATCCACCGTGTTAACACCTTATTCCAAGTGAAATCTCCATCTTACTGCCAAGTACATAATGTGGTAGAGGGTTTTATTAATTTTTATTATTCTTGAAAAGAATATTTCGTTACTCGTAGATTACGGTGGAAATTAATCTTAACACGAATACCAAACCTGAACTTTTGTCTTTTCATCGCATAATGCAAATCTTAAGGAGTGTGAACTTCTTATAATACACAAACTCAAATAACATTTCTATATTATTGAGACAAGGATATGACATGGATTTCTAATACACCTTAGAAATTTCTCGTGAATTTCTAATTCGTCTTAGAAATTTTTATTGAGCTTCTTATTCATCAGGAGAGGAAACTTCGAGTGAAATGGGTTAAGGATCCAAATAAATTGGGCTTTGCGGTGGGTAAAGTATTAATTTTCGAGGGGCGCAGGTCTTTTGTCCCAGGCGGACAAGACGCAGTGTCCGCCGGGACGGATTGGGGGTATTGACCTTGCTTATTGCAAGCTCCAATACCGGAGTTCTCCGTCACGTGATAAATGACAACTTCTTTCAGGGTTTTGTCTGGTTCTTCGAGATTTCTTACCATGGTATCATCGAGATTTTTATCTATAAATTTTTCGAAATTTTTTTCCATCGATTGCTCCAAGTTTTTATTTATCTTCCGCATCTTGGATTTTTTCTATTTTCTTTCAGACTTTTTTTCAAGTTCTTCGAGGTATTCAGCTATTCAAAAGAGTTTCTAGGGCTTCTGCTGTTTTTGTAAGAGTACATTTTTAATCTCTTGAGGAATCCAGACCTCTTCGAGTCTTTAGTATTTTTTTTACCCTTTAATATCGTAAGGCTTTTCGCTTTCTCAGAAGCTTTCTGAATCCTTAGTCACGCTGATACGACCTTTGTAAGATTTTGATTAATTCTCTAAGACTTTTCTTCCGGTTATTTATAATTTTTCCAACTTACAAAAACCCCATTTCTATGCCTCAGAAACCCTTTAAACACTTCTGGAATTTAGTACCTCTTTTTTAAGAATTTTTTTATCTCTCAAAGACCACTCTTCTACACGTCCAGAGTTTTTTTTAGCTCTCTAGAAACTTTTATATCTCAGAATTTCTTCAAACCTAGAGAACAATCCCTTAGTCGTTCATCTCACGCGACCTTGGCACACCCATTTCACACACACACACTCTCTTCCTCTCTCTTTCTCTTTCATTCTCTTTCAGTCTCTCCTGCACTTACACCAACACTTTTCACTCGTCTCTCCCTCGTTTTTCTCTTATGGAAAACTATTCCGGCTGTTTCTCCTCTGCTTTAACCTCCTGAGGTTTTGGAAGCAGTTCTAGCTTCTTAATCTCCTGCTTCTCGTTCACCTCTTGAGGTTGTGGCAACGGCTCCAGTTGTGGTATTTTCTTCGTTTCCTTGTTTTCTTCGTCTGATTTTTCTTCTGATTTTTCCATCGACTTTTCCTCAGATTTCTCTACTGATTTTTCTTCGGATTTTTCCTCTTCGTTGCTTTTCTGTTGCTTCTCAGAGGATTTGTCACTCTCCGAAGATTCATCGGATTTTAAAGTCTCACGTTTCGACTGGCTTACTTCCTTGCTTTCGATGTTTTTCGCCTCAGCAGCGTGGATTTCCTGGGGTTTTTCCGAAATTTCAGCAATTTCTTGAGGTTTAGATTCTTCAGGAGTTATGGAGGCCTCCGGAACGCTCTTAGCTGCTTCCTCGGCTTCTCTTGTTACACGTTCTGGTTTCTCTTCGGCTTTTGGCGCCTCCTCGGGCTTGGTTTCGAGAGTTTTTGGTTCTTCCAAAGGTTCGGAGGGTTTCTCCTCCGGAAGAGATTCACTCAAGGCATCATCTTTCCTCAAACTGGGTTCCTGAGCCTCCTCAGCTTTGGGCTTTTCCTCACTGACTTCCGCAGCAGGCGCATCGGCCGTCTTCTCCGCAGGTTCTTCCTGTTCTGGGGATTTTGATTCCGGAGCTACGGATTCCTCCTGAAATTTAAAATGCTTAGACTCAGTATCATAGAGTTGAACAAGTTTCTCGTAGTCTCTGGAGAGTATTAGTTTAGAATAATTTATCTTCCTAATCTTATTTTAAAGATGATTGTTGTTCCAAAATGAGACCATTGCTCTTCAATTCAGAGAACAGAGTCATTGAGGATGATAATCAATTTCTTGAGAATTGAACCGTAGTTCACTTTCTACAATTAAAGGTTTTATTTTCTTCGAGAAACCCAAAAATGGTTACTAATCCAAAGTAATTTTCTCGCAGCTTTTGATGTTTTTAAAAATCTTGATTTTCATGATGCATCTACTCGATATTCATTAACTTTGAATAATTTATTTAAAATGTGATATATTTGTGTGGTCACTCCAACGAAGATTCAGAGGTAAATATTACACTTCTTTAATGTAAACAGGAAACGAGACCATTGGAACGAGAATAGGAATGCATATCGAATAAAGACAAGAGTAAAAAATAATCCATTATTATACATCCGCAATAATTGAATATTCGTCTTTTTGGTAGAAGTAAAGATCGCAACCGTTTAATATAAACAAAAAATAGAATGATGTATTTACACGACATTTATTTCTCGGTGTCGTGCAGATAATTTTCAAACTCTGTACAAGCATTTCTGTTACATACTAACTATATCCTTCGAGCCGCTTAGTAGAATGGATACAGAACGAAGAATACTTGTATTTGCATAAAAGTTTTAAGCTTTAAACTCTACCTTCTTTTCACTCGCTTCGGCTTGTTGCTCTTGTGGCACAGCCTGGACAGTTTCCTGAGACTCCGAAGCAGCTTCCTTCAGGCTCTCCTCCTCCTTCTTCTCTTGCTCCAATTCCGGCTGCTGTTTTCCTAGCGTCTTCTCCGCTTCTGATTCGAGTGTCGGCTCTTCAGACCTCGCAGGCTCTTCCAGTTTTTTCTCTGCTTGTTCTTCGTTTGCCTGTGGATTTTCTGGCTGCTGCTCGGTTCTTAGATTGACCTGTTGATTTTCCTGCTGCTCTGCAGGTCGTGGTTGATTCTCCTCGAGGTTCGATTGGCTTTCCTCGGCAGTCTTTAGGAGCACATCGGCGACGGTCAAAGCTGCTTTTTCCAAGGGAACCACGGGCAAAGGCGCTTCCGGTTGTGGTTGTTGTTGTGGTTGATCGGCGACCGGCATGGAGTGCGAGCCCCTGGCCAGAAGGCAGGCCATTGCTAGTATCGCTAGTTTTATCATTGTGATACCTGTGCAAATATGGAAAAGAACGGGCGTATAATGGTTGTATTGATTCAGGCTATAGGAAAAGGGGAAATATAATCTGGATATGACAATATTATTATCGTGATACCTGCAACGTGAAATAAATACAGATGTGTCTGATAAGTAAGTGTAGAAGTCTACAAATTGTGTGCGTGCGTGTGTGTAACCTTATTCTCACAATGCTTTGGAAAGAATAAGAAAATGGCTTATAGTTGCTTATAGTGAAGAAACTTAATGATGTTGGTAATATTTTTATGTAACTTTTGAATCGTATAGGATATTGATCTGAAAATTGATATTCAGTAATGTATTAATATTAGGCTTTAAACAAGTTATAGGAAGAATGATAAAAATAGTATTTTATTTATATTATTATTTTATATTTATTAAACATTTTGTGCTATTTAATTATTCATTTTATAGCTTCAAGATCTAATTTTCAATCTTTTTTACTGACTGGGAATATTTTTTACTATTTTGACTTCTAGTTTTTTCTTATTTTTTCTTCAGAAGTTTCTTCAGAAAATTATATAATTACGGGCAATGCATGTTGTATTATTTTAGCTCCATTAATTAATAATTTAAAAAAAACCCACGCGTATTCTTCAGAATATTGCACATAATGCTTTGCTATGTCTTACACATAGCGATGCAATATTTCCACGCATATTTTATGTGGGTATCGAATGATCTATGATAAAGAATAGTATTTTTTAATTAGTAACATTAATTTCGATGTTTTAAATGTATTTGATATTCAGAACAAGTGCTTGTAAAACTTGTCATATATTCGGTTATGAATTTTCAACATCTAATTGTCATGAAGAAAATTACCTAAATTATGACAATAAACTCCTTAATGGATACTACAGCAATTTAATTCTTTTTTTAGATTAGTGCACATTCAGAAAGTAATACAAATTCCGTAAATGTCACTAGTAAAATTGATTTCATTTTGTCGTTGATTTTTGATAAAATGTCATTAAATTTTTCTAGTCGAACCACTGTGTGACCGTGTAACAGGGAGCAGTTATATAAATAGAGAAGTAAAAGTATAATAATGACAAGAAGGTACACCATTGTTGTCGCCATTAATTTTATCAGCGTGATGCCCAAAAAAAATCAATGAAAAATATTTGTGCGATGGGTGTATAAAAAAAAATTATATTACGAAGGAGAAGTTGCAATTGCAACTTTACCGTCATCTTTGCATGGACCGTTCATATTTGCATGGACCTAATATAAAGAAGGAAATAAAAAACTGCTGTTTCGATTCAGGTTCCGTCATAGGATTTATCCGTCTCAAAGGTTACAGTAATATTTAATACGACACGAATAATTAGAATCTTTTATCTCTCAAATTAATGTGTTATATTAAGGTACGGATTGTAGTGTTTAATGTATCAGAGCATTCTCAAATGATCCTAAAGGTTCGTTGGGAGACATGGTTGCGCGCAGAATTGATTGGAGGAGAGAAAGAGGGTAATAAACGATGGTGTAGGAACAGAACGGTGAAGAATCTCAGCGCAGGGAGGTCAGGAGGAAATCTTAGCAATCTTCTAGTTAGAGCGGCGGACGTGATTAGCAAGATTGACGTGATGACAAGCCAGGCTTTCATATATTCCAGCCAAAGTATCATAACTCGTCGATCTACGGTCACGTTACGTACAATTAAACGTACCTAAATATAAATTTGTAGTGTATTACGCAGGAATATTAAAAATAGTATACTATTGCAAATAAACATAGTATAATACGCGTGTACTGCGTTTTAAACGTGTAAAGGTGAACATTTGCAGTATACTGTGTTTATATAAACAATTGAATATATCGCGAAATACCCTTAAAATCTGTAGGAACAAAAATCTGCCGTATATTATGTTTATATAAATATGTAAAAAAATGTAATATCTCGTAGTGGAACCTGGCCATATTTCAAACGTATACGAGTGAAAATCTGGAATATATCGTATGTTTGATTAAGTGTTATAAATACTTTTACGTTCAATGTAAATGATATGAGCATGAAGAGTTAAAGGGATATACACTGGTAGGTGTTTCATGCCTCAGGGCGTCGTTGCGCGGAAAATCAATAAAAAAAAAAATGGAATCGAAAGGATTAAGAGGATTTCCTTGGAGGAGAGGTCAGCAATCTTCCATTTAGCAGACGAATGAATGGTGTATCGAGACGAAAGCCGCTTTAAACGAAGGGGCTGCTGGCAGGAAGGAGAGGGACGGATGACATTGAACCGAATGCATTGAATAAGTTATGGAACTAATGACAGGATGCACGCCCCTCCAGGGCTGGTTACTATAGTACATGACTATCATTGCATGTATCTCTCGTTATACGTATCCCTTACATGTTTCCTTTTCGCATTTCCTTTACACTCGCCTGCAATTTTCGCATTTTATTCTATGAGCTTGGGGGAATTAAATACAATTTTTAGTAGATCTAATTCTAAATATTTCGATGCATTCTTGAATAAATCACGAAATAAATATTCAACTATATTTTTCAATCGTTTGTGATGTCAATCGATTGATTGGATAAATACAAATGTAAAGAGAAAAGATTCAATATTTATATAGCACATGGAACATACTGAGTAAGAAAGTTTTAGTAAACATAGGTCGAAAGGTTAATCGTTTTTGAGATATGAACATTTTTGTTTGTTAGCATCGTTATTGTCTTACCAGCTTCTATCATCGCGTGAGATGTTTATTTGAGTGTTTATAAACCCAGTTTTGAATGTCATATGAATTTCCATATATATTTCAAATCATCATTTTTTTTATGGAGATATTTGAGTGGAGATTTTTTTTATGGAGATTTTCAGTGTATCGTCCTGCGATAAATAACATAGAAAAATGACGTCTCATAATTTGACTAAGGTGTGCAATTTTCGGTAGAGTTAACGAGTCTATGAGAAGAAGATGCCAAGTTGGTTTGGATATCAGAGAAGGACGTGTAAAGTGCCTTTTGTAAATATGAAAAAGTCATTAATAAGTTAATCGTGATGCTAACATATAAAAATGTTTATATCTTAGGAACAGTTCACGTTTCGTGTGTACAAAAACAGTTATGGACCTATGTTTAATAAGATTTTTTCACTCTATGTAGTTTGTTCTATTACTATATGTTTCGAACAGTTTTTATTAAACATCCTGTATAAATATTTAGGAAGCTAGTGATTAAACAGTAAAACTGAATACTTACAATTTGAAGATTCTATGCAAAGAAATTTGCCAAATGGTGGGAAAAAGCAAGGCTGGAAGTGTGAGGAATAAAAAAAATATGAGAGGGAAAAGGCGGTGGTAACGAGTATTGCGTGAATATCAACGGGAAATTCAGCCATGGAAAGGATTTCCGGAAATAGTTGGAAAATGGAAAGGCCGTTCGTTCTGTTCCAGTTCGTTCTGCAAAATTACTTTCACGCGTTTCCATAGTATTTGGCAGATTAAACCACGCTAGTTTGTGGTTGCCTTTTTTTCCTTTTCTTTTTTATTATTTACAGAAATTGAAGTGCAAATGTCAAACATGTCGAAGAGTTTAATATCCTTGGAATTCGATCGTCTTTTGTAAATTGAATTTACTTCCTCTCTTGTTCTATTTTCACTTAAAAAAAGGCTAGACAAACGAGTTTATCAAAACTGTTTTCAGACATTATCAGAGTTTGGCGAAACTTGTAAAAGACTGAAGAATATAGTACCTTTGTTTGGTAAATCAAACGATTTCATATTCTTGCAAAATTACGTTTTTTACATATTAAATCATAGAAGAGCTTACAGATATTCGCAGAGAAGGGAAAAATCAAATGTCGAATGTTGGTAACTCAACCGATTTAGTATTCTTACAAAAACTCCGGTCTTATCACTTTATTACGTAAAAAAATAGGGGCAAGTCATGTTTTTATGCGCTTCTAGGTCAGGTAATTCAATGAGGAAAGGACAGTGTCGATTTCTTAACGCTGTAGAATTTTCTGACATTCAATATGGCGAGAATGTGCACGGAAGAAACAATTTATTCATGCTTTAAGGCGACAGCAAAATGCAATCGGCGTGGCGAAGGCAATCGCGTTTCTATCTCGGACGCCCCCGACTATCTCGACTCTATACTCTGGACAGAAATATTTCAGGCTTAACCAAGCAGTTTTCATAATAAATTTATTTCTTGACCGATGATAGATTTTGTTTCAGCACCAGTATTTCTGGATTTATTTTAATTAAATTGTCTTTGAAAAATTCAAACTGCATAAGCTATTTATGTTTTCTAATCAATTGATTCCAAGACCGACAAGTAGTCTTATTTTTGAATAATGATTTTAAGCATGATCAATTGATCTTTACTGAATCCATATATTTTTTCTTCATGTATATTTTTTTCTGCAATACTTATTGTATAACATATCTCCGCAGACACATCGTACTACAAATATTATTATTCAGTATATCTTATTAAGGGGAAGGCAAACCCTCGATATATAAAGAGACTTAAACAAGTAGGAAAATATATTTTTTTTTAATATTTTGTTGCTATTTCAGGCACGGATGCATTTTTTTATATCATTATTTTCCTTTTCTCTTTTTTATCCTTCTCTCTGATGTTTTGTGTTTATCTGTAAATATTGAAATAGTGGCCGTTTGCCTTTCTTCGATCGTGTTGCGAAGCTGCCTGGAATGCGGCCGGGGAAGGAGAATCGAAAGGGAACGGTCACAAAGTAACAACAGCGAAACGAGAGGCAAACGAGAGAGTAAAATGCAAAACCGATCCAGTTTGTTGCCATTGCCAAAGCATCTCGTCGCATTTCCTTTTTTTCTCATCGTGGAATGTTTTGGATCTACGTTACAGAAATTCATTCATGATCTTAATGGATAGACGTATCCTGATGACAAATTTCTTAGGAATTTATGGTTCTGCTAGGTATACCACTGCCCTTTTAATTAATTCAGATATTTGAAAGACACGCTGAATCTTTGCTCTTAACGGATAAGCATTTTTTGGGGCTATTTATGTAATATTTATCATTTTGTCAGGTATATCATTGCTGTTTTAATTTATTACGATATTTGAGAGATACATGGTCAACGTATTTTTAATGGGATTTCTGTAAAGTTCACGATCTTATCCCGTGTATTTCCTTATTAATTCAATGATAAATTAATTTACTCCTTTAAGATAGTATTCAGTGGTTCCTGGAGGAGAGAATTCGGGAAGAAAACAAGTGGACAATGGGGGGAGGAAATGCCTGTGAAAGATGATGGAGGCCGATTACTTCATCAAGATGATCAGAGATGTAATAATGGCTTACAAAGAAGGCGCATCAAGCGAGTGGTCTGCACTCAATGGCCACGATGCTTTCCGCCCTTCTCCCTTTCTTCCTCCCCTATTTTAACCTCGATACACGAGCTTCATTCATTCTTACTTTTCATTTATCTCTCATTAGATATTTGCTTTTTATTTACTATTCTGTTTTTGTCTCCAACAACGACTATTACTCCCTCTCTTGGAATTATTATTTCGATGCTTTTATGGATTACTATTTTCTTCTTCTGTGGAACATTGACTACTCATTCTTGTTTAGAAACTGTTAATTTGATATATTTATAGATTATTGTTTTTGATGGGTTTTTATACATTTTTGTATACATATTTGTAGATGGGCTTTTTACATATTGTATTTTTGTATAAAATAATGAGTCCTTCGTTTCGGAATTGTTACTTCAATAGTTTTACGGATTAATATTTATTTTATATGATACAATAATCACTGCTTCTTGTGTAGAAATTATGATTTTCATGTTTTTATTAGTTATTGTTTTACATTTTTATACATCATTATTGCTAACATTTTCTATGTATATTCACGCTTTTTTTTATTAGACAATGGACTTATTACGTACGGCGATGGTTTTATATATCATTGTGTTTTTGTGTTAAAATTGATAATCTTTGGGAATTAACACTTCGATATTTTTATTATGCTACGGTTTTTCATTAAATATTTTTATATTCATTATTTATATTTTAATATTTTTATAGATTAATGTTTTGTATTCAGTAAAATTACTGGTTCTTTCAAAATTATTACGTCAAAAATTGAATGGTTTATTACTTTTTTTTTTATGTAAACACGGACTGCAGTTTTTCTTAAAATGACTACATCGATGTATTGATAAATGATTACTTTTCTTATCTTTGCTTATTACTTCAATGTCTATATCGGCCTTTACTAATGATTTTATGTGTCTTCATAATAATACCGTAAATTATTTAGGACAAAGAATTACAGTGACTATTTTGAAAATTTTGGAAAATCAAGCTTATTATCTTTAAACGATTTAGATCAATTTTTTTACATGATACTGACCAATTTTGATATAACACTTGATTATTTACACCGATCAGAAAAGCATTACACTACAATTTGCTTTACAAAATAATTTTTAATCGAAATAATAACTAATTAATACACATCTAAACAAAAATACCAACTAATATCTTTATAAATATAAACACCGAAGAAAAATCAACAGAAAGAGATTATGAATGTGAAGATTTCATACTCCTTTGATGTCAAAAATTCAAAGATCCAAAGTGTGACTTTTGAATCAAGTCCAAGTGTAGCAAAAAAACTGAAAGGAAGAAGAAGAAGAAGCAAACGTGCAGAAAAGAAGCTTATCAAAATACTTAGTAACAGAAGTACTTATTAAAAATAAATAGAAAGGGATTTACAATGAAGACGATTCGATGATCCTTCAATTTTTAGAGTTTAAAGTTCAAGAGCGCGTTTCTTGGACTTCTAGAAGAAGGAAGAAAATAAAGTAGAAGGGGAAGAAGGACAGAAAAAGGGCTTTAGTAATTTTATTATCGTTTCCTTTTAGATTTTCCACGATGACATTATTTTCTGATAGTGAGGATAAAGTGAAACAATGGATGGCGGCTTAATTGGGCGTTTGGAAATAGCAAACATGGCAGAAATGGCAGAAATTGCAGAAGTGGCAGAAATCGTGAGAGGTCGATTGCGCAAAATGCCAGGTTGGGAAATCGACGCCGCTGGCAAATTGCAATTCCCCGACATTTATTCCCTTTGCATTTTTCTTTTTTACCCGTTTTTTGTTCTTGGTGTTACTCGATTCATAACCGCTGGTTCAAACGGCAATCAGTCTTGTACATAATCGTTTCAGAATTACTTATCATTGCTTATTTCTGTGATTATTTCATTACTAGTTTACTGGACTTATACAAGAAATTATATCTTGAAAATCGATGCATTCATTTTTCTTTTGAAATTTAATATACTTTGGGATGCTCGGTAAAATTATATCTCAGAAATCGTTTATCATTACATTGCAAGATCGTGTTTCCTGTATCTCGAAGAACTTTACAGAAAGAAGTACATCTTGAATATCGATGAACTTGGATGAACATTTCTCTGATCGCGACGAATTATGTATGATCGGCTAAATATCGATTTGGGCTTTGACGATTCAACATTGGATATTCCACCTTGGTGCAATTTAATCACTCTGCTTTGTTAGGATTTAGATATCGTTAATGTAGAAAAAGGATTTGGGGAAATTCATCACTGCACTCTTACCGCTTTATTTTACGAGTATGTCTTTCAAAGCAAGAAGCTGAAAAGTTGATCCAATTCAACCATAAGTCTTACAAAATTAATGTTACTCGGCTTTTTTAACTTCTGCTAACTTTATCCTCAGTCAGAATCTTCTAGATCTCTTTCTAAGAGTTTCAAATAAAGAACTAATTCTAACAAACTGTAAAGCATAAAAACTTTGACTTTGTTTTCGCAATAGCCTCGTTGACGTTATCGAGATAAAGATGTATAAGAAACATGGATAATATTTTCAGATAGATATCGCTGGAGATGAAGAAATAAACAGATGCTTTTATTACGCATGTAGTTTTCTTCTTTAAAATGAGGATAGATAAAGATAGAGATAGATAGATGAGTTGGTTACTCACGTCTTGCTCTCTGCTCCAAAATTAAGGTAAAGATGGAAAGAAAAATAGAAGGATGATATCGTTACTCACGTTTGGTTCTCTTCTCCAAAATTGGGTCCTTAAAACCCTTGTTGCACTGGTCCTCTTCTACGGGCTCTTCTGTCTCACCGATCACCGCGGAACTTTGTCTCTCGACGATTATTTTTCTCTCCAACAAAACGGGATTTTTTCTCTTTCTAAATTTTCTCGATTTTCGCGCGCGTGTTGAGCAATCTCCTCGTAATTTTTTTGGCGGATCAGGACGAAGGTCGGCTCTCGTGTGTCGAGGAGGAGCCCAAGGGGCCCAGCTTATATACCCGGCTACCCACTCGGCTTTGCCCTCCTCCGTGGGCCCCGCTTTACCTCCTCCTTCCTCTCCCTTTCTGTCTCCTTTTCTCGCGCCCCTTCTTCCATACTTTTATCTACCCCGTCTCTCCTTCTCCTCCTCGGGTTCGATCAAATACTCTTCGATTCTTCGTCTCGATCCTTTCGATCGCCTTTGATCGTCTGTTTCTACGGCTTTGACGCTTCTGAAAAAGCATCTTTTCTTCGACTATTATCGTTGTTTCTGCCTTCTATCCTGTCTGTGGTTTAGATGGTTTGTAGAAACCTCTTCTTCTTCATTGATCGTGTTTTTAATCATGCCTTCGATTATATTTCATTATCTGGATGGTTTTGATGGTACATCGAAATCTTCTTTTCTTCACCCATTGTCTCTTTGATCGTGAGTTCAGTAACGTGCTTGATCGCTTTCCATTGTATGCACCATTTGATACTTTATCGATGTTTCTTTTCGCACTTCTTCTCGATTGTGTTTTATTGACTTTGATCGTTTGTTTCGTGGTCTTCAATCATCTCCATTATTTTTACAGTTTGTTGAAATCGTTTTCCTTTCCTTCTCTTTGATTTTTTTATTATGCAAGTCCGATCGTCTTTAATCGTTTTTAATCGTTTCCAGGGTTTATTTTTTGGTTTAACCGATTCTTCCTTCTTTCTCTATGATAGAAACAATGTTGCTATGGCACAGGGCGACGGCGCATAATCCCGAGACACCAGGACCGGTTCCCCCTTTTCCTCTTTCTCCAATTTTACAGCTTCGACTAGTGAAGTTATTCGCCAGACCGGTTCTCTTCAGGGCGAAGGTCGCACACTTTGCCGACGAGATCGGGGATTTTAGCCGAGAAACGCCTACGATTTTTTTCAGACTTTTCCTACGATTTTCTCGAGATTTTGCCTATAGCTTCTTCGAAAGTTTTCTTGCAATGCTTTTTTTTTCGAAATTTTACTTGCTATGCTCTCGAGAATTGCTTCTCTACGAATTTTGTGAGGATTTTACTCACAATTTTTTCAAAATCTTTTTTCCGTACGATTTTCGAAAACTTTTCTACGACTCTTTTTTTTCATCCTGCGTACACCTTCTTTCGGGACTTTTTCTAAGATTTGTATTACTTTCTCTGCAACATCTCCGAGTCTTTGGCTATGATTTTTTGTCTCCTTCACCTCCTCCACGTTTTTCTTGAGACGAAAGATTGGTGTTTTTGAACATTGTTTTATATCGATGTTTTGAATAAATTGCGGTTCAGATAATATATCAGAACGCAATATAAATTGACGATGTGATAATGAAGGATAGGAAAACTGTCACTAATATATAGTAGCGTATAAATACCAATAAAGAGTAGATCACTTCCTTTGTGCCGATTCAATATTTATGGGCAAATGTAAAGTTAGATGAAAAGATTTACCTCATAGTTAATTTTTTCAATACAGATCTTTATCGTAGACATGAAATTTTGTCGTAGATGTACACATATCACTTTGGCCAATATGATTGAGTTCAATAGTGTAGTATTAGGTGAGTGCAAAAGTTCGTGCGGAGTTTCAATAGGTGGACTTATGAGAAACTCCGCACGGACATTTGCACTCACCCAATTCTCATTGCAACTCACCCAACAACATTGCTAAAACGAATTACTCGGCTTTAAATTTTATTCATTCTAACTGATTTTCGTTGACGATTATCGCGCAAAATTGCGAATCGCAATTAATTCAACAATATAACCTAATTATATTTCGTACGTAATGCTACACTTTTCCAATATTTATAGAAAATCTGTAAGTGTATCTCTTAGTATTAAATCACGGTAGCAATACTCGGCAAATGCGTGCAAAAGATATACTTTACCCAATTTAATTCCGATACACTTTAAAAGTATCATATGCTTGTTCTTTTTTTCCTTTATCAGCCATAGTTGGTTTACGAAGGAAAATTAAATCGTTTCCATATGTAAAATGACCTTAAGCAAAATGGTTAAAATTGATCTCTACTTGATAGCTCGATCGCTCTTCCTGGATCCTCGTAGTCGGGGCTTTACGAGCGGCTATTTGCAACCATTCGGTACCGTTAACCATCGTCGAACTAGCTTCTGCCACGAGTCGATACTTTTTCCAGCCGCTAAGGAAGCTGAGGATCCCGAAGACGATCTTAAAATAGCCTCAGAAAACTCGGCATCGTCGTAAATCCTCGTCCAGTCATAACCGTAATTACACCAAGATGATTTTCTTTACGAGGTAATTGCACGCTCTATTGGGGTGCAAGAAGAATTTCATCGGCTTCTTCTTCGTAATAATTACAGGAAGGATCGTAGTCAATTTCGATACTTGGTATCGATCCTGCGGTTGATCTGGTCTTTGTTTACGCGGAAAAAAAGAAAGAATCTGCCAGATGAGTTTTTCAAACCGCAGTTACGCAAGGACGCGACCGCGGTATCATGAATTATCTTTCATAAAACTAACCACGATAATTGCAGGATGAAGCATAGCAGGAGTATTGATATTTGGAATCAATCCTGCGATTGATCTTGTGTTTGTTTATTCGTGAAAAAAGGTGGAAATTTATTTTTCCAAGGCACGATTATGTAAAGATAATCACAAAGGTAATGACGATAATTAGACGTAGAGTCTACGAGAGTTTAATACTAAGATTTTATGGCAAATTTTATTTGAATTCAACCAGAAAGTTATATAACGACGTTTACAATACTTGTGGAATTAATATATTTGTCTTTAACACCGACTTTCAGTTTTGTTGTAAACTCTATTTTGAATATAAGTAGAGCCAGAAATTAATTTTTCCATTTCCAAGTTTCGTAAAAATAATAAGTGTAATTACAGAAATAATATTTTTATCTTTAATGCGGTAAACGCTTTATCAGTTACTGCTACCTGACAGTGGTATTTTCCGTTTAGGTCTTGTCAGGCATTTATGCCTCACAGTCGCCCTTTGTTCACATCGTACCAGTGGCTAATGATATAATACTTAAAAAATTACATTCTTATATTAATAATTAGCAGTTTAAAAAGAAATTATTTTAACACCACCTACTAGTTAATTTCTGGACATATTTATGAATACTACGCATATTCTTAAAGAAAAAGGGTATTAAGGAAAGATGTCGATAGATAGATTGATTCACACTCGGCGATAATATCACGGAAAATTTCAAAAAATGCCCTATTACGAGGTACAGCAATTTTTCTAAGAAACGACTGACCAGTCATTTTAATCGCTTTGGTAGGTTTAGCGATAATGAGTATCGTTGAAACATCGTAGACACATACATGCGCCAGAAACAAAGCAAAACCAAGCGGTTGAGCAAACATATCTAAAAGAACCTAGGAAAATCCCATAAGAGTATACAATATGTGATAAGACTGTATTATATACAAGGAATCCATGCACAAGGCAGAAAGAGAGAAGAAATGTATAATGTTAACGCGATCTTGCGTGCAGTCGACCGGCTGGACGACATTGTGGTGTACATGAAAAGACATGTTAGGTGTGGCGCTTAACGTGTTAACACTAAACCTACCGAAGCGGTCAAAATGACGGATCAGTAGTTTCTTAAGAAAATTACTGTGCTGCGTAAGAGAGCCTCTTTCAAGATTTTCCATGATTCTATCGCAGACTATGAATCATTCTGTTGATCTATCGATGTCTCTTCTTATTAACCTTATCTTTGAAGATATACGTGGTATACATAAGTATGTCCAGAAAATCGTTAGTAGATTTAGTGGTAACGTCTATTAGGTCTACAACTTTACTTCCGCCAATTTTTTTTCCGAAATTTGAAGCTTTTGCGTAATAAACTGGTTATACATTTATGATTTAAAGGAATGTCCATCGTTGGCCACTACTTTCTTTCATGTTTCGGATAGTGTAGGAATCCCGCGTTGAACAAACATTACTTACCGCAAAATCTATCACTAGGAACACGGCGGAAGCAAAGTTGTACGCTTAATATCAACCCTGTACCAAACGTTCCATCTTATAATGTAAGAAAATAAGTTTTAGGTTTTGGAAAATCACTCGATCGATTTATGAAATGTATTAGAATTATTAATCGTCAACTTATTAAAATTAATCAATTAAATTTGCAATCCTGCAGACCAAGCCAAGTTTCATATTTCAATAAAGAATTATTTATATACTGGGTATTCAAAAGAAACTTACCAAAAAGAAACATTTCGGTTGATTACCTCTTCCAAGGAATTGCCAAGGATTTTCCATGCCATAATCATGGTAATTGCTTTGGTAATTGCCAAGCTTTTTTGCTCGAGTTATCCGACATATGCTCTTGGAAAAATCATCGAGAAACGATGATGACAATGATCGTAGCGGGTGGATAATGGCTAAAATTCATTTCGATCTCCTGGCAGGATTGCTCGAAGGACGCGACTCAAATTCAAGAATCAGGCACAAGGATGCGCGCTTTACGATATTATCTCATGCTTTTAAAAACGATTAAGAATTCCTTTCGACATTTGCAGTTGGAGATTCACACTTCAGCAAATATTCTGATCATTGTAAATATGTGAAGCTACATTCCTTTTAAACGTTCTGATTTTCGCGAATGTTCTAATTATTGTGAATGTCCCATATCATATTTATTTTAGTTTTGCTGTTTTTGGTTCTTTAATGATTTCCTCGAATATTACTCTCCGTTACATTTCGTGTTTTTCGATCAACCTTTACTTCCATTTTATTCGCGCATCGTTCAAAATATTTTATAAGTTCTGTAAAACTTGACGTCATAGTTTACTATATTCAAATATCCTGTAAGCATATTTTCCCCCGTAAAGTTAAACCTTTTCTTTAACGCGAGATAAATTTAAATATCTTTTAAAGAAGGAAACGTTTCGAGTAATATTTTTCATCGGACAGAAGATTGTGGTGCCTAAAATGGATTTTTATTATGATCTTTGTTATTTATTGAGTGTAGAGTTTTAAGCCTCAGGTTTAGGCAGGTCTAGCCGACCCTGGAGGGCTCGACTTCTGATTTTATCCGAATCCCGATCCGGTTTCTGGTACCGGTTCGAAGCACGAGGGCCAAAAAAGGGGTTGCTGCTATGCCCTTTCTTCGATTAATCGTCACCAATTGGACCCTGTTATTTAGAGGACCCTCTATTTTATTTTTTCTTCGCGCAAGTGAACCTAAAAAATATTAAAATGCTTCTCTCCTATTTTTTTTCCATAAAATTATTATTTTAATTATTGGAAAGGAAAGAAGAGGGTATATCTTTTCGTCGGTTAATAACCTTCTATCTTGAGTACCCCATACTCTATTTTATTATTACAAGAATCGTCAGACCTGCAAATTAATTCAGTGCTCCTCTCTCATTTTCTCCCTTTTCCTTTCTTTTTTGCATCAACGCTTCTCACTCCTTTCTTCTTTTTTTTTTCTTGTAAATCATTTCACTGACAAGGAAACCATTTGACTTGCACGATCATGATTTGCGATATATTGAGATTTAAGTCAAAGTTTGTTTCTATTCTCAAGGACTCCATTTTAAGCTTTTTTGCTTACTTTCATTTGCACAAAGTTTTGATTTTGACATTTCCACAATTGTACAGACGAATATCGGGTCCTTACATTGAATAAATTATAACTGTCTTTTATGAACATATTTTTGGACGTTTGAGTAATTTCAATGACGAAACAAAATCGTTGAAAATGATAGTGAACGCCTTACGAATTAAAAGTATATTACATTCTTCTATAAATGAAGTTTCGATCAGTATTGAAAAAGTTCTTATGCTTAATAATATAGGCCACCAATGTGTAAGAATATAAAAGACATTGTTTTTCTTTGTTCATCCTTCTCAATCTATCCTCGATTGAGAAAGCAATAGTATTATATGTGTATTCCAGCAAGTATTGCATGAACTAATACATATAATAGACCACCAACTTCCAAGATTATAAAAGGTATTTTTATTTTGAAACTCCACTAGAATTTCTAAGATTAAGGATATGTTATATTGTGCTGTGAATGTCTTCGAAAAGCATTGAGTTGAATTACAAATTGAATAATTTATAATTGATGATAATTTCCTGGATAGCAGATTAGCGAAAAATCGGGATAAAAACCGTACTTTGCTGAGGAGAAAGGGAGAAGAGGAGAAAATGGCTCTCGAAGAAATCCTCGCATTCGTGCAGCGGCGACATTACGCGGCATTATGAGGTTCGTGTAACCTTATGATTATCTCGCAAGGAGCCCAAGGTCCTCCTTCTCTTCTTCCTCCTCCTCCCTCGCACCCGTATTTTTTCTCTCTTCGCGGCCAGGAGCTGATAACCCTCTTTCCATTCTGAGAAAAAGTGGATAGGAATTTTCCTCCCCCTTTTCCAATTCAATGGAATCTTTTTTCTCCTAAGAAGAAAGTCAGCAGGAATTTTTTCCCTTCCTTATAATCTAAATTGATTATAAAATGAGTGAAATTACGTTTTGTTCTTTCAGAATAAATCGACAGAAATCTGTTCTCCACTTCTTATTAATTGTCTAGTACTTAAATTCATTATAATGAAATTCATTTAATTCATTTAATTAGAATTATAAAAAAAACTAGTACAATGAATATTGTACTAGTATTTAATTATAATTCTAATTAAAAGATTCTAATAAAAATTGGAAATAAAAATTAGAATTTGAAAAATTCAAATTTTCTCTGCGGAAATCATTAAGAGAAATATTTCCTGCCCTTTTATAATATAGGGAATAGTTCGATTAACTAACTATTCGTTGTTCTTATGGTATACGATCGATGGTTCTTTGGGTAGAAAGCACAGATAACGGTAAGCGTAATTAATTAATCGGTTTGCTTAATCAATCTTTTAGTAGAAGTTGTAAGTGTATCTATGTAAGGAAACTGCGTTGCATTCGGTATATCTATATTTATCATTGCTGATTCTGTCAATATATTTAAAAAATTATTTAAAATATCAATGAAAAATAACCTGCATCTGGATTTCTTTTGGTTTATACCTTTCCAATGGAAGCAGCCGGGTAAAGTTAGAGGCGATATAAAGTTTTCTCAGGAGAGGAAAAGATCCGACAAACCATCCTGCAGACTAGCAGAGGTTATTTTAAGCCGAGGCTGCTTCTTCTTCTTCTTCTTCTTCTTCTTCTTCTTCTTCTTAAAGGAGGAGTTGTAGTTCAGGTTTTGCCACAGGAGATCGTTAAGATAATCACCGGTATCTCCGTCCTAACTCAGCCTTAGCTGATCGCCCGCTTTTCACCCTTCCTCTTTCTTTTTTTACTATTCTCAACCTATTTTATATTGTACCCTTAGAGTTCGATCTCTATTTTCCCTACCGTTTTTTTCTCCTTATCTTTGATTTCAAGAAATCTTGCTTTCTATTCGATTTTCTTCGTCTTATTTGATACCTAGAGATCGATATGTGTTATACACATCTTTTTCTTTCTCTTCATTTTATATAAAGGATAACTGTTTCTTTATTTTTTCACTTTCTCAGCATATTTTCTAATTTACACCGATCTACGAAGTTCGATTTTAGTCTCTCATACCTTTTTCTATCTATTGAATTTCGAAGAAAAATTCTTCTTGATCTCCTATTTTTATTTTTTCTTTCATTTTTTCGCTCTTTCTTCATTTCTTCATTGTTTGATTTGCTTCATAGTTTTCTTCAAAGTTCAATCTCGAAGTCCAAGCTATGTTTCCCACATCTTTTTCTTTCTGTGATTTTATTATAAACGAACTTTTTCATTTCATTTTCATTTCATCTTATAGTCTAACCTAGATTTCAGTCTGGAAACCGAAACAGTAGGCATAATATCTTTATTTCATTCGTAATTTTTTTATAAAAAAAATTCGTCTTTCTTTGCTTTACTTCATTTCCTTTTTTCTTTATTCCTTTTATCTTATTTTATAGTCCAGAGTTTGATCTACCCCATACTCCAGAGTTTGAGATCTCTATCTGCCTCGAAGTGCTAAAATCTTCTTATAAAGTGGTTCGTAAATTCGACGATTTAAACGTTAGGTTAAAGTTGAAAGATAAAATTTCTTAAACTCAAAGATCAGAATTATATATTGGGTTGTTCGGAAAGTCATTTCGTTTTGTTTTTCGTTTTTCACCAACCAAAAACTACTGTGTAGAATTAATAGAACTTTTTCACACACAAGCCTTGCAATATCAGC
>JBCFXI010001088.1:0-77579 GCA_038496175.1 Ampulex compressa
TATATATAAAATATAATAGATGTGTAACTTTGATTCTGCCGGAACGCCGAAATTCGAAGTTCCATCATAAAAAACTGGTTACATATTTATGATTTAAAGTAGTGTCCATCGTCGGTCATTATTTTCTCTCATCTTTCAAGCAGCGTACGAATTTCGCGTTGAAAAAATCTCTACTTACGATCAAAGCCAATTATAGGAAAACGACAGAAGCAAAGTTGCACACCTAATATATATGTGATAAATGCCGCCTATCGCGTGCTTTGCGTAGGTAGATGATTATAACAGTTTTGTATTATTCGCAGAAAATAATAGTTCGGTTGATTGTGGAATAATGCGTATCGGTGAACTCACCTAAGATCGAGACCCTTGAAAGAAATTCTTCGTACATCTTCCGTTTCCTTATGGTCGAGCCCATAAGGATTCTACGATAAGAGTCCCTGTCGATGCCCCACAATTTGACGTCGGTTTTCGCTCTGACCGTGGCGGCGCGTGGAGTGCCATAAATCAAAGCGAGCTCGCCGAAGCTCCCACCCTCGCCGATCGTCGTTGCTAATTCCCCGTTTACGAATATCTCCACCTCTCCCTGATCGATGACGTAGAAATTGTCACCCTCGTCACCTTGGGGGAAAGGAAAATCGAGAAAATCTCTTATCCGTCCGATCGTGTCCGCAAAATCATTGTCGTTTGTCACGTCCTGCTTTATCGATGAAAATGGAAGATAAATTAACCGTCCTTCAAATTTCCCCGATAAGGTTTGACGCGAGATGGAGCAAAACAAGGTTATAACGCCGACCAATGGAATATACAGCGTCGGACGGTCCGCTATGTTGCTTAGCCAGTGGCTTTGCTAATCCCCACTGATTTAATTTCGATTGAGATATATACCTTGGCGGATAATCGCCTCGCCTGGTAGAAAGGTTACGGGGAACATTGCGTCGAATATGTCGGAACGCTCGTTCTCGTCGAGATGAGCGAAAAGGACGTTCTTAGCGATGGCCTTGCTCAAGGCAGCCATCGTCTTGTAATCCTTGGGTACGACCTTTTTAACGTAACTGGTCGCATCCTCCTCGGACACGGGTTCCGCAGAAATTCCACCCCGACGTCTCGGCACCTGGGGCCCTTGCTGACCAGCAGGCATGTCCTCGGTGTCTTCCGGGCTGGTGGCGATCTGCTGCTTCGCATCGTGAGCTTGTTCCTACAAGGTTGGCAAAATTAAACGGAATTAGTAAGGTCAGGTATTAAGGAATATAAGAAGAACACGATATAACATCGGATAAGCAAATGTATTAAAATCAAATGTAAGGTGATATCAGTTAGTAGGCATGCCTTCGATGTTTTCCGGACTCTTGGCAATCTGCTGTTTCACATCGTAAGCCTATTGCTACTGTAATGACAAAATAGAGCAAAAGTCGAAAAATTTTTCGTTTTTTTTACTCGGCAATTTTTTTTAATTAGAAAAATCATCATGAGAAGAAGAGTATGAATTAAATGTATATTCATAAAATTCCAAAGTGACGCACGCCAGCGGTTATGTCCTCGACGCCCTCCTGATGGCAATTTGCCTGTTCCCGTAGTTGCGTCGGAATCAATCGACATTTGTTGAAAAGTTTAAAATGGCCGCGACATTAGGAAAAGTATGAATAAAATGCGTATTGATAAAATTAAAAGTGATGTCGATAATGCCACCACGGTATAAATCGCCGCAATGCGACGGAACCGTGGTTTTATAACACAACGGGCATCAATCTGTCTCATTCCGCTTGGTCGTTTATTCGGCTAGCCGTGGATCACCGAAAAATTATGCCCCGGATAAAAGGGTGACCTCGATCTCCAGATATTCTACGAATTGGCATCTTACCAACTCGGTTACTGAACTGGTTATAAAACGTGGATAAACTTATTTTACGTTCCTTTCACTCAAAACGGCACCATATTGTCAAGATTATTGGTCCCACGACATGGGAGGAGGACTTCGGTAAAAACAAGTTTTTGTCCAAAAAAAACACGAACATTTAGAGATCGATGTGATTCGACCATTAAGTTCAGACATAAATTTGTCTTTCGGAGCATTCAAGACACACATGCACAATTCTCGATATACAAGAATACTCTCGACAGAACACTCTCGAACGAGACGAATATTAAAAATAATATAGTATGCTGCGTATTCATATACCTTGATACCAGGGGATTTACAAAATACATTCAGTAAAATTCCTGTTCATCGTTTCATCGTCGTCGATATCATAGGTATTATATTATGCTTTTTTGGATCGGGATCAAAGATGGGGGCGAAAAAGCAACCGCCGCCTGAGCGCAAAACGGATTCCCTTTGACGCAACGCTAATACACCGCATCTTTCAATAATCGATTGTTCCGTTAAAAGCTCCCGCCCACCAATTTCGAGGGTCCTTTACAAAGCGCATCCTGATAAAATCCGTAGACGGGCTTAACAATTTTACGCGCGCACACGCGAAATTACCTTTTATCACTTAGCCTTCGAGAACTCGCGTAACGCATGTTTATTACAAAATTATGCACTCCTTTGGATAAAATATCACACGGGTTATGAACGATGAGCACGGACGAGCGGTAAGCAAATAATGGCATAGGTCAGTTGGCGTTTTCACACATGAGTGCCACCTCGTAAACGGGTGGCATATAGCGTAGGGAGGATGCACGGGTGTTCAAAAAAATATGTTAATACGGTAATAAAACAAATGTTGATATTATCCGTGCCTAAAGTGGGATTCTCACTTGGAATAGAATATGTCTGTACTCTGCATAATTGCATTTACCGAGGCCGCTCATAAAGTATTGTTGATTATCTAATTTTATCCAATAACATAACGTTGATCATTGAGTATATAACGTGTACGCAAAGTCTTAAGTAATTCTTGAAAGGACTTAGATCATTTCCAAAATGAGTTTCAGTATCGAATATAAGCTGAGTACAACGTGAAGTTGAAATCAATATTTCTATGTTACTTATCTCTAATGGCCGAGTGTACTGTTAGAGTAATGTCTTTGCTATCGAGATAGACTCAAACAACTTTCAATATGAGTAATGTTTGTCTTAATATAGAATCGTTAATATCGCGTGCAGTGCTTCGCAATAACACTTCTACCAATATTTTCTATTTGTGCAGATAAGTGTCGTAACACTGTAATTCGCCAATTTACACACTTTAAGTAATTCCTATCAGTTTCACATAAATATATAATACAGTTCTTGAATTTTCGATTATTTTGATTATCGTGATTTCATACAACAAGCTTTAACGTATTTATTTATGTATTTATTAGAGAATAGATTTTGCATCCAACCTATTTCTCTCATTACATTATGATTATTCAATTATTTGTGATTCAATTACTTCTGTTTGTCATAAATCTTGATTAGTACCGTCATTTTATCTGTAACCTGTACGGAGAATTTTTTATAAAAGTAAGCACTCTCGAGAAATTTTTTTTCTTATTACGCGATTGACAAAATACACACGCTTATTTTTGTTCATTATTATCCGTTTCATTTATAATTAACGTTTTAATCTACCATACATACTCTTACGGCAATGTTTATCGTCGTTCTCGCGTATGACTCCTCCCACGCCTTAATTTCAATCAAACGATTACGCCCGTTGTAATAAATAACGACGCATTTACGTAAGATTCAGATACTGAAGCTAAGTCTGACGCCTACACCACATCGTTTTTATATCACATCCTGTGCATCAAAATTAAAATTAGACATCAGTCCGACACGCATAATTTGGTTACTCCCAGAGTAATGTCGCCACGGTTCTTCCGAATTTCGATTCCACAAGGTCATCAAAGATCGCAAATCAAATTGTTTGCGAAACTATTATGGGACACCGTACACATCGATGAAAGCCGCGTCGGCACAAAGCAACGCCGGCGTGTTACTGCCAAGAAGACCGGTCAATGATCTTACCATTTACGAGAATTTTAAATGCAGATAATGAAACGGACACATGTCTACGTATAAACAGCGCAGCCGTTTTGTATACTCAACTGAGATAACCGACTAGAATATCCCCGGTGACAATATTTTGGCAGAATACCATCGGCATTTCAAGAATCCACGAGAACCTCTCTTTTTCTAATCATTCGGTATTACTTCAAGTACTCTGTCACCTTTCAACGTTTCTCCTTCTTTTAAGGGAGCTAAACATTCCGTGCGAACAACGAACCGAAGTTTTGCCCATTCCACACGATTTGAACCCTCTATCGGTCCTTCGAAATGCCGCACGATCGTACACTCTGATACTTGATCAAACGATCGAGTACTCGGGCTGGACCCGCGTTTAAAATTATCGATCGATCGATCACGGGTTACATCCACGTACACCGATGAGAGTTACGCTCAAAGACGCATCGTACCTCGTTCATCGTCGATTCAACTCCGATCCTCCCTGGCACGGGTCGGCGGCGCGCGTACCTTCCGCAGCTACGCGCGTACACTCGTCAAACTGCACACGTTGAGGACCGTGTCGTAGGTCACGATCTTCCTCCGATAATCCGGCCCGAAAGTCGCGGGAGCCAAAAGCCGACGCGAGCGCGGTTTCTGCTGGCCCGAGGTCCGTCCGTGCGACGTCGTGGAATTTTATACGGCCTCGCCAAATCCGATTAACCGGACGATCTCTCTCACTCCCGGCGACTGCTACCGTCCTTGGTACTGGCCGTGCCTCTGCTGCCGGCCGATATTCCTGTCGATAAGCGGGTTCGATCCCGTGGAAATCCTCCGTCAGTGCGCGCGCGGATGGAGATCGGATCGACCGGGTCCAGGAGGAGTCGGTCAGTTGGAGGGTCGCTGATCGTCGAGTCGGTTGTCGTCGAATCGGCAATCCTCGCGCCGGTCGTCGCTGGGTTAATACTCGTCGAATCGGAAGACCTCGCGTCGGTCCTCGCTGGATTATTAATCTTCGAATCGGTAGCCCGCGTGTCGTTTGCCGCGGTCGAGCTGATTCTCCGCGATTCGGTTAGCCGATGGAACCGTGTCGGTAGTGAGGAATTCGGTTGGTGGACGAATCGGTCGTCGGCCAAGTCGCTCGGGGATTCGGCCCTTGGCTGGATCGGCCGGTGGCGATGCGGTGCTCGGTTGTCGGCGATCGAGCTGTCGGCCGGTTAGCCGCGAGCGATCGGTAGTGGGCGAGTCGACCGAGAGGACGATGAGAGCCGGCGCGCCGCGGGTCACTGGTGTCGGTCCGCCGCTACGGCCGGGACATTCTGCCGCAGCGCGCCTTCCACATTTTCGAGGACGGCGTCAACGCGTTACGCCGCTTTCGTGCCCGCTGGCTAAGGTTGCGCCTCGTTATATTTCGAGCATATTCTATGTTTAGATCGGCAGCCCCTATATCGCGCGCGTACCGCCTTCGTAACCCCCCCCCCCTCCCCACTCCTCCTCGTCCTCCTGGTTTCCTTCCCGCGGCCGTTCTTTCTCAGCGACCTGTGCGACGACGTGCAGAGACGGTCGGTGCGCCACGCGTACGAACCTCCCGCCACCCTGCGCAGAGAGAGCAGCACCCCCTCCTGCCCTAAGGCGGCTCTCAACGCCGTCATACGTTGCTCCTCTAGAAACCGAACTCGTCGCATACACCCGTCCTGTACCGACGAATTGATATCGAATAGTGTAGGATACCGAACTGGAAACGCGTTATCAATTTGTAAATCCTAATTATAATGAGAATCGTGAGAATTGTCCGACTCGAGATACGGAGCACGTGGATTATTTTGTCTTAATGCTGTGATACATTACTCCTTAGGGTGGACTTTATATACGTCGGTTTCATACTGACGAGGATTCATATCGATTTATATGGTTGGGATGATGTGCCGGATGAACCTAAAGATTTCGGGAATTGTAATGACAATGAAAATCGTATAAGTTTAATATATGTCGATGTGCAGTTGAGTCGTCGGCTAGAAGACAGAAATGGTCACTGCAGATCCGAACACCGGTTAGTATGAAAGTAGCAAGGTCACCGTCTGGATACAATCGGCGTGTGTGAAGAAGGCATACCGGTTTTCGTAGAGATAACCGCAAAAACGATGATGCTACAGGAGTGCTGAATGTGAACAAATGAGCATAAAGGGAGATATACAATGGATACATTCTATCATTTGCCTATCATCAAAAATTAATTGAAATTCGCTGAAAATGCACTGTTCAAAATCTGAGAAATTTTTATAAGAAATTGTAGACAGGCCATTCTCACCGTTTCGCTAGTTGATATTTGACATGAACTAGTAAGGTTGTTTAGTCCAAGATCTACTATTTGAAGGTGACTCTCGGCCAACCGGATCCACGGTGTACATGTTACATGAAAAATTATTCTCAGAGGTAATGTGTGAAATTCGAGTCCGGATATTCCACGCGGAAATCCGAGCCTCTATTTTCTATACCGTCGTAACTACTATCCTCCTACCTTGAGACCAACAATTGAGTTTGTTCATTTATATGAATCCTTAGTTACTCAACGATGTGTTGACGAGCACTAAAGTCCTTGTTAAACAAATATTAATCGTGAAAGATGATGAATCGTGGAACCATTTTAAAATGAGAAAAGATCGCGTTGATCTGACGAATTTATACCTTTTGGTTCGACCTTCTACGTTATGATCGTCGATAGACCGATATTATCGAGTCAATTATCTTTGCCTTACAAATAGGCTGATTCTTCATGCACGAAAACCGTGCGTGTCGGCCGTGCTGTGTAGCGGCCATTTATACGCAACGAGTAGCATCACTGAACGTCCATTATAGTGACCGTACGTATGGAAAAATAACTGTCGCCTCTTCATCGTAATAGCCGTTTGTAGCGAAATGATTAATCTTTGGTATCGATCCTTAAGGTCGTTTAACCTATATAAGACCTATCATTTTAAATGGTTTCAAGCCTACCATATTCGATAATATGCGTACAACAGCATAAGAATGCAGACGCAAAGGGTGTGGTTTAATCTTTGCATTTTTTTACCCTATGAAAATCAGGGTCGCGGCATTGAGCAAATACGCCCGTATGCGATTATTTTGTATGCTAAATCGGCTATTGCCGCATGTAACGACTCCTTGCCACGCATTCCATGTGGTATTTATTTACAGCTATACGCATATTTTTATCCCCGTGCCACGCGTCGCCAGTTCTGCCGTTATATGTAACACAGCGAACCCCTGGCGTTTTTGCCGGCTTGAGATATGATTGCCAAGATCTGGATGGACCGAATAACTTTGACGTGAAACGTATTGTGCGTCTGGAATGTGAGGAATTTAATTAATGGTGAGGACGTTGGTCCCCGGCTAAGGAACTACGTGCCCGCACAATTTTACAGGGATCGATATATCAATTAGAGCAGTAGATTTCTTAAGAAATATTATTTATTGTAATAGATGTATTGCTGTTTAAGTTATTAGCTGTTAGCGTTGTGTTGTGGTGCGTTTTATTAATGTTAGAAGTTGTTATTGTTGAAAAAGTATTTTCCATTTATCGTACAAGACGGCCAAAGGGATTTTCAGCATGAAACACGATAAAGTTACTGACATATGTTAGACGAATTGAAAACTACAGAGTGCTAACTACAGTTACCATTCCTATTATGCACGATATTATTGACAAGATGAACTGTAATGCAGAGCACGGCATAAAGTAACTGGAGTCTGCCTCGAAAGATGGCACCACTCTCCAGGACATGCGAGTTATCTGTATTTATACGAACGAGTGCGTTTACTGATACACATTAAACGTTGGCGGATATTAATAAAATTTACCGTGTTACGTGAAAGTAAAAGCATTTTCTTTTTCTAATAACAATATGATCACAATGGTGATAATTAGACATGATGACATGTAATTATCAAAATAACCGTATTAGGTGATAAGAATGAAGGTGCCAAAAAGAAAATACTCGTGTTTTATGTTACATACATTTAAATGAATAAAAAGTCTAGTAAAGACATAAATTGATCCTTAAACTGTAAATTACTTGAAATTGGCAGTATTATTGTTGTTACATAGCATAAGAAACTTTATCAAGAGTGATCATTGCTTAACCGAATGCATGTATATTGGGTCAACACTATTGAATTTATATATCTGCACAACTTTGCCAAATATCAGCGATATAACAGTAACAGCTTTAAAGTCACTTTTATCTCTATAAACTCTTTTCCTCTTATTATTTCCTTCATGTAAATGTAAATCTTTACCCCAAAGAGATTGAACCGACTAAAAAAATTCTCACACAAAATCCAAGATTCTTCGTTAAGCTTGAGTGTCCGTTACGCATCAATGGAAACATTTCTAATAAAAGCTGTAATTTCGAAATCAATTTATACTCATCAGTTCGAATCACTCATTAATGGTACTGATCAATTTTAATACAGGTATGGATCTGTGGACCAATGCAAAATAATGTCACACCAAAAGATATTTAAATCGCCTTTATCTCGCTGACACTCGCACGATTTCATCGTCGATTTACGGTGCTGTAAAATCATTATCTGGATATAAAGCCCAGAGGTCTCGGTCTACGAGCAAATCCTGAGCAAACCGTCGAAACATCTCGCAGGTTAATTTGACATGACAGTTCCTCGTACGTACCCGTTCCAGTTTTTGGAAGTATTCCCTAAGGAAGGATATGGGATTCTCCGGTCGACCCACGCAGAGCTGTACTATACAGTCTTTCAGGACTTGTTGAATATTATGTCTCTGAACGTATTCCTCGCACTCCCGTAAGCTTTGCTCCTCCTCGAGATTCGCCGCCATATTGATACACAGGTTGACACTTTATCGCAGACACCCACTCGCGCTTATGATACAACTTATTCAAGCTGATCGTCACAATAGCACGTCGAGCATTCACCGTTCACAATACACGCATATCTCATCGTAAGCACCACGTTCATCGTTAAGATCGACAGTGGACCACGATGGAATTATGCCCAGGACAATCATAAAAATGACTGAGAACGAAATTCGAGCCCTTTTTAGCTCAACTTCGCGGAATGCACCCCTTCGCGACGATCAGTCGTGCGCGATCGAGTTGAACCGATTCTCAGTAGAATTTACGCAGGGAGAGTGCCAAATCGAGGGGATCGACCACGCTTGACAGCATCCGGCGTAACTGCCGCCGGTATCAGTTTCGAAAGATTTTTCACCATCGACATCGCGAGAAACGGAGCCGACGGTTAATTTACATTGCGATTAGCCCAGCTGGGAGTTATTAACGTTTCTATCGCGTACACAACTGTTGCACTGATATCAAGGCAAACATTGATAAGTGGGACCCTCTATCGCGTTACCGTGCGCAGTGGCGATACGGGATGAAACGCAAGCGTGCTTTTCTCGATGTGGATGTTATGTCACGATCGATGATCAGTTCGAAGAGAATCGTCCGTAATAACCCCCCTGTGATTGGTTATATTGACTTAGCCCTCGAATTATTCGCCCAATTTGTCATACCGGAAGGATTCATATGTGACTTCGTCGCGTGCTATCTGTGTACGGGCACTGCGTGGGACTGCAGTGCTCTCAGTGATATTATCGGCCGAGTGCACGTCGTACATCTCTACATTTCCGCCGTTTAATTCGTGAGGAGCCTATTACTAATGGTTTTTCCATGTAATATGTATATTTTAGCTTTCATGATCCGGAATCTACTTTAAGCAGTAGGTCCTAGGCCAAATGATCTTAGCAGTCGATGCCAAAAATAAATAAAAAAAAAAAATTTGTGAGCATTACAATTTTATATATGTGCGATTTTGATGTACGGAGTCATTCACATTTTACCATAGCCGATTGTCTTTGAATTTATAAAAATTATTGTACATTTGTACTGCCCGTTTTGTACTCAATGTGTTTTTCTCGAATTGAACGTTGTAGAACAGAAATGCAGAAGCATCTTCAGTTTCTTTTTTTATTTTATATGAAGTTTGAGTGTAGAAACTATATTACAAAATTATAAACTATTAAAGCAGCACGTGCAATAATAACTGATTTTTTATTATGCCATATGAAGGTTCAAGCGTGTTTAATCGTAGATTTTGAAATCAACGTCGAAATAATTTGATTACAATACAGATTTCATGAAGCTTTGCCTATACCTTGGCAATGAATATATTTGATCGTTAAACGTGAAATCATATTTACGACAATGTACATTATGTTTAAGTTTATTCTTGCTGGCGTTTGATCGATGCTGCTATCTAGCGATAGAAAAACAGACTGAAACGCGAAAGATTCTAACGAACCTCAGTTGAATGTACTGTTGGAATGGTTTGCGAAATAAGGGGCACAACATTCTTTCAATGCGTTAAAAAGTATGGAATGATTTTTCGACAATGTACTGTTTATTTTTTTTCAAATAAGTATCGTGAAAAATAAATACATAAAAGAAATCACTGTCTTATACTTTAAACTTGGTCAGATTGGAACATATCTATATATCGTATATTTGTATCTACATATCGTATACTCGTTATAACATTTGATCGATCAACGATCGGGTAACATCAATTACTCTTGATAATGCACATAGCCGTCCTAACTAAATGGATACTTACATACATACATACATACATAAATACATATATGTATATGGCGATGTTAAAAAAATAATACTTGCATCAATAAGGTTCGAAGTACTATCTTATAACGTTTGTTACAGTAATGTTATCGATAAGTCCGGAATTTCCTCGTGCAGCGTATATCGACCTTGTGTAAATGCACAGCCTTGTTTCTGCCGCTTGTGTCAATCAATTCGGCGGCACTCACTACAGAGTGTTTAGAAAAAAACACGAAAAAAATATATTCCATGAATTTCATCCAAGAGGCACGTCGCAAAATAAGCAACAACATTCCGCTTCGAATTGCGTATAAAAAAATATTTCTTTTGCACTACCCGCGTTGTCGTGTCCTTGTCACATTAATGAAGAGTTTCAACCTTCATCGAGCGGATCGTGAAATAAAAAAACTGGTGAAAGGTCTGGTTGGTCCGTTACAAGCTTGTTTTTCAATACTCGATCCAACGGTACGCATCGAAGTATTACATCCTATGCTCTCTCTCTCTTTCTGTACGAACGCGGAAGAATACTGACTTTCGTTCACAACGTGTCCACTTCTATGGCAGGATTGTCGTAGGACGTTTTGCTCTTTCTACCCTTCTGACCGACATCATCGGCCCAGCTCTGCTGCTCGCCGGAGGCGCAAAGTCCGTATATCACTGCGCCGACCAAGTAGACGGAACCAGCGATTATGAAGACCATACGCCACTCGGACGCGCTCTGAAAAGCCAGATTGTCACGATTAGATTTACCAGATACGCGTATGAAGACGAAATGATGGCTATCGGAATATCGTCGAGTGTTGGCATTAATCGAATTTATTGTCAGCGACTGTGATTGATCACTGCTCATCTACACGATTCTGAAGTGGAGCATTACGGACGCAGATTGTAATCATTTGACCTACCTTGTTTTGAACGATATATCCGGTGATGATCGGACTGACAATACCAGGAATGGTTGCAATAGTGTTCCCGAATCCCATCAGTACGCTCGCGTGTTTGGGAGCGATGTCCAAATGATTAACTCTGGAAATTAAGTTTGACGAAAAATTTACTTTAACGTTAATCGCAAGTTGGTGTTATAAATAATCATTTTTATCGTTCATATATTTTTGTTTCGCATATTATCATTCTACCTTTGATACCGGTAATCTCTCAGTATTATCCGCGATGCTTGATTACACGAATAAATCCGAAATATCTGATATTACGAATGAATATAACATCGCGCGATGTAATACACTTTTATGACTCTCTTATTATTTTTGTCGAATTTATTTTTATCCTGCTTATTTTCTTGAATATTATCCAAAGTATTATCCCATGTATAGCAATATTCGCGTTTTGCGTTTCAATAAATTCCACGTTGCCTTGTTGGATTCGATTTCCATTGCGTTTCCTGGATAAACTTTTTTTACTTTCCACGAACGTTTTTACATCCAACTTGGTGCAAGAAAGATGATATAAAATATTACCCGAAACCGGACCAGGCAAATCCACCCAGACCGACGGCTATAGTGATGCAGGTTACAACGCTGACAGGTGTTAAGATAAATGCTGTGCAAAGCATAAAGATAGTTTGGAATAAAAAGGCACCACAGGTGAATATCTTTCGTACCTGCAATATGAAGATTACATAATATGTATTCTTCAATATATTAGAAGCATATTTTAAGCTTGTCGAAAATAGACATTCAATTCGATTCCAATTATTTCCCAAAACATGTACTTAATAATAATAAAAGTCGAATTCATGTACATATGATGCGCGTAATTTAAAATGCTGCGAAAGGCATAAAATTAAACAGATAATAAGCAAAACCGGTTAATTCCGTTTTAGCATTATGTAATATTTAATGTTTTATGATTGCTACAAACCTGAGTGGTCGTTAAAATCCTATTTGACCTTAGGTAATCGGCTAACTGTCCGGAAGCCATTATGACTATGCTCATTGCTAAATACGGCAGTGCAGATAGGTAGCCAGTCTTGTTCAATTTAAAATCAAGTGCGTCTGAGGAAGATTAAGTAATTATATAAATTAATATTTTCATGTTCTTAATAATGCCTACTGACCATTCATGAACGTAGGTAGCTGCGTAAGCATAGTATAGAATCCCCAATTTTCACTGAAATGTGCGGCAACGATAGCCCAGACTGCTGAGGAAAAGAATATCTCTTTCCATGGATGGTCGATTTTCTAAAAATAATATAAGAAATATATCGATCGCCGTCTATAGATTTAGTATTGTTTCTCTACGTGTATTTATACACGCCATATGTTCTCTTATTACTGAATACGAATCGTTGAAATCTGAATGAAAACCAATTGCGGATTTCATCAAAGCTTGTATCCCGAGATTACAAAATAAAACGTGATCAAAATGCAGATTTACTTCACTCCTTTCCTCCTCTCCAATGGTACGCGTAATGTACTCTAGTTCAGCCTCCGAAATATAAGGATCATCTTCTGGCTTGTCTTTGATTATGATCCACCAGCAGATCAACCAGGCCACGCCTATGCCGCCAAAAACGTAGAAGATGGAGGGCCAGCCAAGATTTTCGGCCATTAAACCCGCCACGGGCATAGCAAAGACCGTTCCAAGGGTACTTCCGGAAAATGCAAGCGAGGCCAATTTCGATCTTTCCAACGGCGGTGCCCAATTCGCCCAAATCGCGTGGATGCATGGATACGTGACGCCCTGTGCACAAAACAATAATGTTTCAAAAAAAAAAAAAATATATATATATATATATATATATGTGTGTGTGCGCATATAGAAATTACATGGAGATGTTTGTAGATAAATTTGGTTAATCGACTCGATTTTAGTCGGTGTTGAGCTCCTTTAAGCTAACCATTTGATCGGACGTTAAGCAGCAAAGTAGGCGAAGGAACGAGAACAGTGCGGCAGGATACGTTGTAATGAACGTTTTATCCGGAGCTCCCAGGCTAAAACTAGAATCTGATATCTCTCGTCCGGCTTCTACGAACTCCGTAATGCGCGTCTAACCCCCCGACATCCGCTTTGCAAATTAAGCGTTATCGAACCACCGCTTTTTCACCTTTTTACTTCCTCGTCACGGCAGAAGGAATTTAAGGTCGTGCGTAATGATAGGTCTAAGGTAACCGTGTACATCCGATATTTCATTCACCTCCTCTTCATTCCTTTCTCTCTCTCTCATTCGTGTTGATAAATCAAAAATTACTCTTCCACACCTTTTCAATTGCGCGAAGAATGAAATGGTCCATCGTAAAATCGCAGGGAAATATTGATATATATATTTAGGTACATAAAAAAACATCCTTGAAATTTGTAGGATTAACGCGTTAACGAAGCAATTCAATTTCATTCTAAGGATATACGTAATACGATCAGAATCCAAGCGCCACGAGGAAGCGTGGAGCAATTCACGATTCTCAGGTCGTACCATCCAGCGGTGCAGGTTAGTCCGGAGCTATTCAGAAAGCCGGTTTTTATTTTATAGAGAAATATGCTCTGTACGATCTAGCGTCGGAACGACGGCTCGTAAAAAATGGCCAGCCGCGCGGAGGAGGAGGAGGAGGAGGCGAGGCCTCAAAGAGCCGCGGAAGGAAACGAGCGGCGTGGAGGAACGAGGATGGAACTTGTTCTCGTGGGATCCGAAATCACATCCTTAATTTCCATAAAAAAGTGCTAGGTCCTCCCCTCTCGCGCTTCAATCGAGTACAACGCTCCCCTCTCCCCTCCGGCCTCGTCGCCTCTCCTTCTCCCTCGGCCGACTCTCCCCCGCCTCTCTTTCTTTCAGAGAGCTTTAAGCTTCGTAAGCATATCTCGTTCATCCTCTTACCTCCTTCACGACTCCTCTACTCAGCACACCCTCGACCTTCCTCATCTTCTTGGATTCTTTGTGCGGGCTTAGCACGGCGCATACGTCTCCCCGTGGTTATTGCCGCCTTCGCCCCCTCCAACCCACCCCCTCTTCTCTCGCCCTGTAAAATTCCAGGGTGGTTTTTTTAAGCGCGTACACGTGGCCCGTTTATTTTCCTCCTTTTCTACGAATGTTAAATAGGTTACGAGAGCTATAGATATATATTATTTTTTATTCATCGTTTTTTGCTATGAATTTTCGATCGGTGAAACGATATCACAGACGGATGTGGTTACGCGTTGAATTTAATTTGTAAACTGTAAAATCAAGGCGACGCGTCGAGCGGTGATAAATAAGGTTTCGAAGGATTTAACGAATCAAGTGGAGCGTATGAATGGGTTACACGGAAAGGTGCGTTACTATATAGATAAATAGCCATGTTTTCCTAGGAAGGATCTGTAGTTTAATCAGAATATCAATATCGACGATTTATTCGCGACCTTGCCTCCATAACGAGTTACAGGCGAGAGGATTCTAATTATTTGGAGGTTCCCTGGCGGACTTACCTGCACGAAAAAGCGAGTACGATCCATTGCGTGGTGTGGACGGGCAAACAAAGAGCCCCACCTGGCAAATATGCGAGTCGATCCACGCCGTGGAAATATTTCGCATTTCGCGGCCGGGAATGGAATTTTAAGCATTAGTTGTCCACGGCCCGCATGTTTGAGCCTCTAATAAAGCGCGGCAAAGCGTGTCTAGCTCTGGAATATAAAAAAAGGGGAGGGAGGTGAAGGGGGAAGGGAGGCAGCTTTTAGGACATACGTGCAAGCGTGATGGAATTCTCGTTTTCGTGGGACCCGACGCAATGTTTCCTTCCTCTCTTTTTCTCCCCCCCCCCCCCTTTTTACGCTCTTTATTTTTCGTCCGACGCTACAGCCCGCGTTTAATTTAAATGGCGTTGTTGCTCCCATGATGCTGCGCCCATAATGATACCCTCGTACGTCGTTAAATCCGTAAGAGTTAACCAATTAGCGTTGGCCCGCAAGACTGCTCGGAAGCTCCGGCGCTTACCTTATTACAATGAACGCAGACGTTTGTCGAGGGTTGAAAAAACCGGGACATAACCGTCAGCCAAAAGAAGCGTTGAACGCGCGTACTTTGAATTTATCCATAGGAATTTTGGGGGGATTAGGAGTGGAATTTTTCCAGGATCTTTCGTAGACTTAACAAAAATCCCTGCTTTCCTAAAATGATTTATGTGGACCAGTAAAACGTGCGAGCGGTGAATTGCGTGATTTTTGTATCGATTACGCGTATTTTTCCTATGATTCGCCTGGTTTATAATTAGTCTATCGTTGATCTTTGATTAATCAATTATCTTTGAGTCGCTCAGTATTATTCATTGGATTGTGTTTATCCCAATTTCAAGCAACTCGAACTTACCTTCTTGCTGGCTTCTTGTTTTCTGTCAGGCGCGACAGAGGTAGAATTTCCCGCGTTATCATGCGGGCGTTAAGCCTTCGAGCAAATAATAAATAAATGGCCGATACGATAATCTTGCGTCCTGTCGCTAAACCTCCGTCGACGGTAGGAAAGTCAATGCGGAATAATTTATATAATGTGGATACCGTAGATCGTGCCGCGCGAGAGAGTTGATGAATAATACACAACCGGCTAATTGCTTATTCCGTGCATGATCAATTTTGCAGACGCGGGACGCTCGGTCTTTACATCTGGCGATCTGATCGATCCTCGAACAGTTTTTCTCGCAATTCGGTTGTTTTCGAAGGCTAACGACCATTGATATTATTTTTATAATTACACTTATTTAATGCGGATGCGATTACAATTAAGTACTTGATCGAGAATAATCTATTTAGCATACAAGGGGTGTTCCGTGAAATAAAATACTTGTTGACAAATTTTCACGATTCAAAGAGGTATAGGTTTTTTTGCGATATCGAGTAAATGGAAAACAATGAAGATTCGATCGTGGTTCGTAAGCGGAGAGTTATTCTCCGTATTAGTATGCCGAATTTCTCAATGCCAATTATGGAAGCGTTACCGGCTATGTAAGGAAACTGCTATGTACCCGTCAAGTTTCGTGAAATTCGGCCAAATAGTAACTCGCCCCGTTGCAGAATATACGACTACCGCCCGATCCTGACTGAAAGCTACATGTGCAAGTTGGCCTTATTTCAATATTGCAGGGGCTTTCAAAAGTTTCGAAGGTGTCACGACTTTCGAGACTCCGATAGCATTCCGGAGTTTTAAGGCTTTTAAGTATTTTTAGAGGTCTGTCGATTTTAAGACCTGTCGATTAGCAAAGAACTTTCGACGCCCGGCTCGCTTGCTTATTCAGGAACTTTTTCAAATCTCGGCCATACCTTAATATCGCCATTAATATTACATCGGGCATGAAATAAAATCCTCATCTTCACGATCGTAGGATACATCCATCCGGGAAGGGGAGCGGTTCAATGAAGGTACACGGATTTCTTGTACAATATAACCTTGCGTTTATTATAATCGTTATCCATTAACGCAATTGTTGAACGTTCACTTTCGTATGATACAACTTTATTTTCTATACACACTCTGTTTCTTTATTTTTCCCTAAGTTTCCTCTTACGCCTATTTATGTAGTGTACGCCTGTGTCCTCACTGTGTTTATATACAAAAGCGCTGGATTATTCGTCCATCGGCTAAGCTACGAAGAACCCAATATTCTTCTCGCGGTTGGTCTAGCGCGCCTCCTCGCCCCCTCCTGCCCTCCTTCAGCCCCCTTTGCCACACCGCCGCCCTTCTTTCCTCCTGCTCCTCGAGCCATTACGAAATTACTCGCAGGATTGCCACCCCCTCCAGCCACCCCTTCGTTTGCTCTCACCCCGCCGCAAATCCATCTCGGGACTTAACGACGGTTACTTCGCCCCCTCCCCCCTACGCCGGCTTGTCATCCCTGCTCATCCCTCCCGCCCTTCCCACCGGTTACGTATATCGATTGGCTACAAAATAATTGACAAAAATCTGTCAAAGTCCTTACGACGATCTGCGAACGATCCTTTAAAAGCTTCCGCCTCACGACGGGCACAAATCTGACTTGTGGTTATCGTGTCTGGACTTCTGGTAATCTCAGATTTGGTAATCGAGGATCCTTGGAATTTCACTTCGCGAATATGGTTTGTAAGGAATGTTTTTAAGATCGACTGGATAAGATTGAGGTGTTACGGTTGGGTCTCTGTTACGGAGTGTTTCGATTTGGATATCGATGCGGTCTTAGGTTCGAGAAGGAAGGAGAAGAGAACGTGCGATGGGTAGGTAGGTTTTTGATTTATAGTAATTTGGAAAATTGAGGCGGGCCGATAATTAATTCGGGGAGTAAAAGGCGTGGGTGAGGTTCGTGGGTTAGGGAGCACATTGGAACTCTTTCTTCCTTATACTTCGGATTAAATCGGTTAATGTATAGACCATCGAAAGGGATCCCAGGAATTCAACACGAATTCCACTTTAATTAACGTGTATACAATCAGTCGTATCACGAGCACAATGCAAACGAAGCGCGTCCTTTCGAGATCGACGGCGCTCGTCGCTTCAGAACTCGGTTGTCTATGACTTACGAAACTCTATGGAACCTTACGGATATTCGACGCACCCCCCCTCGCACCCTACGAATCTATTGTCGTATATCTAAATGATTTCACTTCGCGTGAAAAATATCTCCTTACCTCGAATCTCATTCCCCCATCAACGACCAACTTCCTTCGTGCATCGCTTTTGTAAAACAATCTCAGGGCGAGAAAAGAACCATAAAAACATTCCGAACGACAGTTCGTACGCTCGCGGCGTTTATATACGCTCTCGGTGATTCATCGACACTTACGAAACTCACGATAGCCATTTTTCACCGCTTTAGGAAAAGGCAGCTCGCTTATCGATGATTCTCGAATGCGCCTCGATGAATTGAGAATGAAAAGAGTAGCCGAAGTATATATATATAGCGGACATCCTGGCCGTTTGACGGTGCTTGGAAAAGAAAACGGTGAGGAAGCCGCGAGTATCGCGGGCGAGCTCGCAAAATCGCCGGAAGCAAGACGCCGTTTGTGCCCGCCCTTTGTGGCTCGTCGCATCTCGAGCCTCTCTCGCAGACTCCGCGCCGCGCAGGATCAACGTAAATCTGTACCTTATCGAAACACGTAAAGCTCTGTCGATTATTGATGTTCTAATTATCCTAGATAATAGTCTCTGCCCCGTCGGGCTCACGAGGAAAGCGATCCCACGCGAGAAGCTCCTCCAGGTTGCGAGGAACCCCTGCAGACGCCCTCGAGACACTCCCCAACGTGGATATCCTCGAGGATCGATTCCTGGCCGGTCGTCCTTCTTTTCCTCTCCCCAGGATCGACGATCGCCTCGACCTGGACGTTGCGCGCCTCCTTCGCGTTCCTCCTCGCCCCTCGGTGCGCTTGGAACGAAGTCGAGAGGCACCGGGTTCGTCGCGTAGAGCTTTCTCGCCGATCGGCTTGGATTCAGACAACGTTCTGCGACAGCGAGGCGTCCTCCTGCCACGTGTTGGCTGGAAAGAAGAAGTCATCTTTTCAAATTCTCATCGAGGCGCTTACCTCGCTAGGTGGTTAGAGGTTTCGGGGTGCCTACAGCCTGGAGAATGTTCTGTGTTACCTGTATAATGCATGTTCTGCGCCATCGTCGGGCACTTTGCGTTCTCTCGCTGTTGGGAACAGAAAGAAGATCGTTTTTACTTTTGGATCGGGTGTGTTTGGTCGAGGGATCGATGTTTGGCGCGTGGATTTTATATCGTGAGAAAAGAGCGCGATTAGCGGACGCTGGTTTTTTTTTTCACGAATGTATGGCGATGCCCGGGTAATAATTGGTTTCTTATAGTTTAGACTGGTGGTTAGTATGGGATTGATTAAATATAATAAAGTACTTTGGCAGATTAGTGCAATATATTTATAATTTAGGTAGTGATAATATATTGAAAATTAATTTTAAATGATAATTATAGCCTATCATTAATTTCGTACGATTTAATAAGCTTCTTTATAGTTTCTTGCTTACGTCTGGTACTGAATAGGGACTTTTAACTTGTCCTCCGTACGAATGGCCGAAAGTAGTGTATTTTTTCCCTCGAGCGCGGAGCAAAAATCTATTTCTCCTATACGCTTTTCTACGTTTTTAAAATTCAACAATTTTAAAAATGTACGCTGAAACGGAACATACAATTTGCCTAAGGTAAAAACGGCCGGACGCAGTGTTGTCTTTCTTCCCGGTTGCCATGGAAATATTCCGGTAAAAATGTGCTTCTCCTATTTGCTTTTACTTGTTTAAATTTGGAAAAAAATGTATATTAAAACTAAACACGCAATTTGTCCAAAGTATGAATGGTCGAGAGCGTCGTGCTGTCTCTTTTAAAGGAACGTATTTTTCCATCCGCTGTTGCGAGTTTAATTACAACAAAAACGGATTTTAATGCTTAACGCGAGTGTTGCTTAAACCATAAATTAGTAAACGCAAAGTTATTTTAGCTTCATCGTCTAGATTGGTAATGCCTTGGCAAACACGTTCCCCATTTTCGAGCCATTCGTATTTCAGAAAAATGGCTTTTAATGCCGGACGCGGAATTTACCTGAAATATAAATGATTAACAGTTACTTTATTTCTCCTCCTTTGTCCACGTAATGATATCTCTCGAAAAAAGACGCTTTTTACTCCCTTTTCCTCGTTATAAATCCGCAAGGATAATATTCGATGCCTAAACGTGGATTTTCCTCGCGCTATTAAACGCTTATCATTCTTAAGTCTCGCGCTTCCTCTAGTTTTTATTTCTCATTTATTTCCACCCTTTGTACACTAAACGAGGATACACGATAATATAAGACTCGCCAGTATGCGCTTCCTTCCGTTCTTTTATTCGTCTTTCCCTTAAAATTACTGCCCCGGAGATGTAACTCGATTTAACGCCGGGGATTTCGATGCTCTCTTACTGTCCGATTCCTACGGCCAGTTGTTACTCCTGCCATCCACTTAAATGAAAGGTCCGCGAAGAAGGATCAGGCCCGATGGAGGGTCGTAGGAGGGAGTTCCATCTCTGGGAACATGCAATCAAGCTGGATCGTGCTTCAGAAGCATCGAATCGGCTGTGTCGCGAAAACGATATTCCCGATTCTCCATATTTGCTCGTACGATCCTTGTATTAGCGTCGATCTTCGTTTCCCCCTCCTAATTTCTCCTTTATTCGCTGTACATAATCTCAACTAACGAACCCGCAGACTTATCTCTTAAGCTTCTTCGAGGAAACGTCATTTTTAATTCGATGCGTTTTATAAATATAACGCGAGATATTTTTTCCGCTTTAGTTTAATTGCTCGATGGATATATTATACGTATAATATATAGAGCAACGGTTATAAGGTTTAATGCAATATAAAAATATATTGTGTCGACGTGGATTTAAATCGATTTACCGACATCCGCTCGAGGTTTTAAAGGATTACAAATATTTAGATTCGCATTTGGATTTAGTATCGGTATCGTGCTCGTGCCTATTCGATATTCGATTCGGTTTTAAGCTCAAATCCCTACGTCTTTGTGTATCAGCAAGAATGGTTCTCTCTTCAATGGAGATGAGGATAATTTTTGTTAATTCCTTTGAGCTCTCCGTGTAAACGTATTGATGAAATTAATAATCGTAGATTTTAATGATCGTTGATCGGCATAATCGGAGATTTATCGAAGAGAGACGCAAAGTGTAGAAGGTTCGTCTTCTAATTAAAATATCACGATCGAGGGACTATGAAAAATCTTGAGCATAAATATTTGCTGTATATTATTAGGTTAAAATACACAATAGTATAATTGTATCAATGTAAAATTAATAAATCCAAAATCACTGTTTTTAATCGCGTAGAATTGCGGTTGGAAACTATGTTTATCGACGAAAACAAGGTTGACGAGCGCTAAGCCTCTAAGTACCCACGGGTTTAACGCGAAACATCGATCCAGACACTTGTTTGTTCCTTCGAGGAAAAATGAGAGGATAGCAATGTCAATTTACCTTGCGAAAATCGATGTTCGTTCGTATAGTTCTGTAATGAAGGCCCTGTAGCGGCCTCGAATTGTTCCCCAGGGGAGCCTTCGGGGTGCTGGGCGGCCCCTGCATTAGCTTTCTCAGTGCGTACAGCTGAAAATTAAATGTAACCGCCTAATTACATCGCTCACTACGTCTAAACGATAATCCGGCCAGCCATTAAGCAAGCCGTATCATCGAATAGGTTTTTTTACAGCATTTTCAAACACTCCCCGCGACTATAATAACCAATCATTAATTATTATCGTAAACAATCATTTTTGTTAACCTTCTAAACGCTGGTTTCAATTATTAATCGTGTGTTTTAAAGTGGCTGTCGAGGTGAAAATAGTGAATGATAATAAATTTAGTCTGCACAGGTAATTATTAAATTCGTTCGACGATCGCTCAGTGCTTCGATCGATTGGACTTCAGCGCGAAGAGTGCTATACAGAAATGTTCAAGGACGCATAAAGCATGGACAAGCGGCGTACGTTTCGGGGAGATCTGCAAGCTGAACAACCTGCAACACGCACGGACTCGAGTTGTAGCTCGCATTTGTATCCGAAATTCTGTTCCAACCGCGGAATCCATCTAATCTGCGATGGAGCTTGCACGAAACCTCTGCATGAAAACCGAGGCGAGCGTAATTGCAAATTTCTGCTCATTAGTGGCCTCATCTATGGCCGATTTTAGAATCGCCTTGGACGCGATTTCTCGTTGTTTAAATTATTCGAGATAAGCTCGTCCAACCCACGAGTCGCGTTAGACACCGGACCATTCTCAAGTAAACTCTTAATATATTCCATTTAAACAAACGGGCTTTAATTCTGTCGAGTTTCAGCCACGATTTTTTTCACGCAGTTTTACGCGCAAAAAAGGTGCCTCTCGCCGTCTGCAAACTTTTGAAAAAGTCCCTCGGTATGACGTTTCGAGCAAGATCAGCATTCATCCGCATCTGTCGCCTAACGAAGTAGCCGGCCATATATATTTTCGGGATATTAGTTATCCTTTCAGAACTTTTTAAATTTAGCACTGCTGCAAATGGTCAGGACGTAATACAGAATGGGACGGACATAGCAGCAGCGGCCGAAAGACGATGCTTTTCAGGGAAGAAATTAAGACAAATTGAAAACATTCCCCAAGGAAAACGCCTTCCATGATTTTTTACGCAATTAAAAGAGAATTTTTAATAACAGAGCGGCGCGTTTATATTTGTTAAGAATTACTTCTATGCCTTTTTCCAAATTTTCTCCTCTATTTCGCGAGGCTTTTCAGATCGATTACGGTTAACCATTTTGCCTCGAATTTTCATACACTCTATTAAGGTAGAATCGATGTATAAGAGACGAAGATGAAGGGGCGATGGCGAAGGGATGGGAGAAAAAAAGCAGCCACGAAGGAGGAAGGGTTTGAATAATAAATGGCGGCGAGGTAGGGTTGGCACTTACCTCTCGTGCGGTTATGTAGATGGGTTTGTTGAGGATCAACCAGACTGTCGTTTCCCAACAACCCGGGTGAGTCGTGCTACCCTCGTAAGTCATGTAGCCGTTCGTGTCTGGAAGGAGACTCTGCAGGGACAAGTGACGTACGGGCGCCATATCTCCTGCGAAAAAAAAGATATCCACTTGTTTCGATGGAGAACTCAAAGGTATCGCTGGCTGACTATTTCGACTTCAGAAGTGCAGCCGTATCCGTTACTACCGTGTCTTTAAATAAAACGAGGGAAATACAGAGGAAAGGTATATACGCGCCTACAGAAGATCGATTACTTTCTATACTTGGATCATCGTACATCCTTTTAACCAATAAACTCCCGGGCACTTTATAAAATATTTCAGATTTTTCTTCCTTGATATCGACTATATAAAAGCTCAGTATGGAAAGTATTATTCCCATAATAAAAGTATCTCTACATCTTCCTTTATACAATAAACATTTATCCATCTTAATTCCCAGTCGTTCTACACTCACAATCATACTCTCTCCAAGACCAATTATCCAACAACGGCATAACAAACACAGAAAACCATCTTCAAACGAGACGAGGGATGGAAAAAATCCTAGCTGCCAGCAAAAAAAAAAAAGAGAGAAATGGAATAGAAAACTGCATCAGCGATTTCACGGAATGTTATACGAATTTTCTTCGCGGTGCACTTTATGGAGCTGCACAAAAGGCCGCGATCGCAGGATCGTCCCGTGGATCGAGGAGCGACCGTTGTTGCTTTGTATGCAGGGACGTTATTTCAAGCGAGCAAAATTACTGGAGATTCGTCAGAGGAATTCTTTGAATCTCTGCAGGGGAGTAAAAACGGTCGCGGCGGATGCTTCGTAGGGAGGGAAAACGAGCAAAAGAAGGCGTCGCAGGGCCGCTGCAATGATTGGCGCTGTACAAACATACGTAACTCGCACAGAAGGCGCTTATGTGCATTACGACGTTATGTACCTACAGATTTTCATGTGCCTGGCGCATATTGAGACCTTCGTGTATCCACGTTTCCTCGTCTCTCGTCCCCTGCTTGCTCCGCCATTTCCTCACTCTCTCTCTCTTTCTCTCTCTCTCCCTCTCCTTCTTTCCCTCTCTGCCCTTTAAATAAACATGCAGAGTCGCGCGCACATAACATTTCGGACGCTTTAAATATTTTCCTTTCCTTTTTCTTCTCGGTGCCTTTAACCTCGATCATTATACGGGGCAAAGCTGCAAGTAATGCCCTTTTCTTTTTTTTTTTTTTCTCAATGCCCCATTTTGCATCTCAGCCGCAGTTTATCCACCGACTTGCGAATACGCGCGTCGTTAGTTTGCAAAGAGGAGATTGAAAACTTAACGGGGAGATTCTTGAGATAAAAGGAAGGAGTGGCTTAATACAGGCCGCTGGAAAAGCGTCGTTATTTCGCAGAGGGACGTTTCAAGTCGCGCCGTCCCCGCGAAACTAGGAGTCGCTCGTGAAGGACGGTTGTCGATGAAAAAAGAAAAGGGAAAAGTGGAATTTAACGCACAGCCCTGACTTTATATTCGAGTCGAGCCGCCCGGACGGACGTCCCTTGTTATCCCAGAGCGTTTGCGCTTCGTCATACTTTTTCCGATGCACGGCCAAAGTGCAAATAGCAAATGACCGTTATTTCTTTCGCTCCTGTCGGTTCGCGAAAAACCTATTTACGGACTTCTTCCATCTTCCTTATGGTTAACAGCCGTCGAGACGGTACGAGAATACGCGTTTAAATGCGGATAATTAGAGCCTTTGAGAAGGAAGACGTTGATTTAATTCGAAAAGCCACCACTCCTTCATCCATGATACACATCGTGATTCAGTTTTGTGTCTTCCTCGCGAGAGCCTTCGTTTCCACATTCGAAATAAAGTCGCGCTGTTTGTAAAATTAGCAATCCTAATATCGGCCAAGTAGACATGGACATACCTTCAAATAGAGAAGGCGAGATAAACGTCGTGCTCGATCCATGATTCGATTAACATCGAGCAAAATGAGGTATATCTCGTAAAAGAGGTGGTGTATTCGTCGAGACGATCCGAGACATACGTTATCGGGACATGGACGCGGTCGTTGTTACTCCCTTCCCCTTCCCTTCCTCGTCCCCCAAAACATCCTGGAATCTCTTTCCCCGGTTCATTCCAGACGAAGTTACGATGAGGCCGCGTACGTGCGCCTCGGTTTATCCGCAAATAAGGGGCACCGCATCCTGGGTAACTCCGCGTAACCGCGAGGCAGTAGAATTCGTCGAGGATTCTCTATGACCGTACGTCTATTTCTCACATCGAGACCCAGAACATTAATCCTGCGAGTGCTGCGGATACTTGTGTGTATATGTACCAGTGAAAAAAGCTATTTAACATTTGCACGGTAGGTAGAACGTATTATACCGAGGGAAGAAGTCTCGTTGAACGCGGACCAAAAAGTTAATTCGCTTCTCGGATACAAATAACTTGTGTATCGCGAATAAAAGCCATCGAGGCGCACGGAAATTTCGCACATCGCGCTATGATAGTAATATAAAATGACAAAGTAGGTTAATTCACACGTCGCGCTCTCAAAGTATCAGGCGTGCAACTTTGCCACCGTAGTTTTTCTACAGATAGTTTTAGCGGTAAGCAGTGGTTTCTTTAACGTGGAATTCGCACGATGCTCGAAAGAAGGGAGAAAGTCGTGGCCAACGATGGACAATACTCAATCACAAACAAAGAACCAATTTTTACGATGAAGCCTCGAATTTGGGAAAAAAACCCAATAAAAACAAAGTTGCACGCCTAACAAAAAAACGAGGAAGCAGGTAAATAAATCCCTCGTCCATGGCGATCGTCCCGATCGAAGGATCCGAGTGTTCAAGGGGTTAAGGGCGAGCCTCGTAAATGGCGGATCGGCGGAAGAGACGAAAGGACGCTCCCCCTCGCACCCCTTCTCCTCTCCAGGAAGATAGAGGGTAGGCATTCGGAGGGCTTAAAGGACAGAAAGTGGGAGCTGTCAACCTTTTCTCGTCGAGTGCGCGCACCCCTTCGATCCCTCCCTCCCCCTCCTGCGCCCACCCTCGAGCTCGCCCCGGCCGTTACACGCGATCGTGTCTCCCTGTATGCGTGCACTTTATTTTTATCTATCGCGTGTCCCGATTTTTTCTCCGGGGGAAAAAGGCCGCCGGGAGAAGGGAGCCGGTGACAAATAATAATAACGCGCGGTCCGAGGGGGTGGATAGGCCGACCTAGCGGGGGAGAATAGTGGTCCTCCCGTGATTAATGAACTGCATTAACTCCTCGCCTGGGATAGGCGCGTTATATTTGGCGAGAGAGCTGGATTAACCCCGGAGATACCGAGCATCGTCCATATAGAACGAGATGTGCTGTACGTTCGTCCTTGAAAGAGGATGAGCAAAGATGGTTCATAATATTAGGTTCCTGCTTCCGCACGTTTTATCCCAAAATTCGAGGCTTTATCGTAAGACACTGGTTCTGCGTTTGTGATTCAGAGTATTGTTCATCGTTGACCAAGGCGGAAGCTAGGGTGTATACCTAATATACGATCTGTGATTTATGTAGAATCCACGAGGAGTAATAAAATCGTAGAAAACCGCAGAAAGCGCAGCAGCACGGAGACGAGGAGTATTGGAATATTGGAATTCAAGAATTCTATTCATAAATAAAGCCTCTTCTTTCGCAGCTCGCGTTAAAAATATTTCGAAGCTTGCGGACTACGTATGGAGGAAGAACTTCTATTTACGAGCAGTATTAGAGAAGAGGCGTTGCGATCTAAATAGGTTTCTGAGAATCTTTCAACTTTCAACCAATCTTTGATGACCGTTTAACTCTCGGTTGAATGACAGTACCTCGAGCAAGAGAATCGAGGAGAATCGTGGCCAATGTGAAAGGTAGGCGAGCGCAGTTTGTCACACTTTACCTCTCGCGAGTGTTCCTCGCGAATTGTGCGAGAGATAGGATAATTAAAAGGGCCGACGCAAAGGAGGATCGCGGAGATGACAAATAATAATGAGCAGGTATCCAGGACGGAAAAATATCAACTGTCCAAGGCTTTCACTGCCGGGAGAGGAGGAAAAAGGGGGGCTAAAGAGAAACGAGGGAGGGCGGAGAGTCCTCTCGTGATTAATGAAATGCATTAACTCCTGCGACGAGGGAGGGCAAGCGCGAGAATAAGACCGAGGGATCGAGAAAGGCGCCATGCTCTACTTTATTCCATTGCTCTTGCCACTCAATTTCACGATGTTTTCTCCGTTAAATAATATCTGTCTTTATTTTCATCCGATCTTCGACATCCTTCGCTAGGGTAACTTCCTTTGGGACCTTCGATGCGCGATCATCTTCAAATAAAAGGCGATGGAAAAGATCGAGAGGACGAATTGTCGAACTTGTCGATCCAATTCCAACTCCATAAGATCAGAGGAAGAATATATAATAGGAAAATAGTGCTCCCAGCATTACTTTTTGTCCACATTATCCTACTCTTAAACGTCAGCGTCCAATCTCTCAGCGAAGAGGTGTTCGATCGCGAAGAAATCGCATTGGGAAAAACTTTTGGGCGCAGGTGTATTATCCGATTGGCTCGTGACCGTCACCGATATTTCCGGCTCTGGCTGAGTTTCCAGGAGGACAGCAGACGCACGCTGTGCCGTTCGCGTGGAAGTCGGCGTCGCGGGTGCTCTTAGGAAAATTGACCGACCCTAATGGCCAGGGGCACACACCGAGGATAATGATGATGACAGCGGCGATAATCGCAATATAAGAACATCGCGTAATGCGACCGTCTCTCCTTCTCGCGTGCGCGCGTTCGCGGCCCTGGCTCGACAAGTCGCAGGCCCGGGGAGGATATTAAACCACGGCCGCTCGAATTTCTTCCAGATTTTAATATCCCGATCGTACTTCACCTTTCAGAACCGCGTAACGTTGTACTCCGTCGTAAAAAAGTCACTCGTGGAATGGGGGGAATATGATTACTTTTCAAATCACGAGCGTGGGTATTTTTCTTTTTTTACATTTCCGTAATGTAATCATTTAACGTTTCCGCTTTGATTCTCTCTCGAAGCTTCGAGAGTGGTAATTCATTAACCTCGCGGAGCGATTGAGCGTACGTTGAAAAATTGCACGCGATGTAGGATCGCAAAAAGGATGAATAAGCCGCGCAATTATGCGAACGAACGCCGCTTTCTGCTCACCTTTGTCCCTCATCCCCGTATTCTCGCGGTACAGATGGTCGAGCGAATTGTTCAACTAGGCTCACGCTCACGAAACGGCCACCTCCCGATTATTTATCCGCGAGTTTTCGATCAAAGCCACCCTCCTTTCGATCTCCATATCAGCGAGCGTTCGAGCGCTTCCTGTACGGAAACAATTCCGCTTCCCCGCCAGTGGCGCCCCCTTTCTACCGCAATTCTTCTTCCCTGACTTTATCCGCGCGCATCGGCTTCATCGGTCACAACTATCGTCCCATTCGTTATGCCCTAAATCATCCGTCGCTGTACATAAGTTATCTCCGGTCGCGCGACTTGACTGACATTTATACGGACCGCAATATGCGACGCTCCGGAATGTACTCAAAATCGGTTCTCCTATGCCGGCCCAGGTGCGATTTATAAGGCCGAAATATGGATATTTCAAAAGCCACGAGTATTAACGCGTTTCGATAAAGCGCGGTCGGACGTGTTTTCGACCAGGTAAAGCGGCGAGGAACGTTTCGACGCACGAGGGAGGCGTGGGAGGAAGTTTCAACGCGATTATTACGATTCGATAAAGGTTCCTTTGAAGTTAACGCGCTCTCGAAGTATCGACATGTAAGGAGGAAGGCGCGGATATACTTATCTAATTCTCTTCCCGCTTCCTTCTTCTTTCAGTAGAATATATTATATATCAATTAGAAAGTAGCATTAGTTGATTTCGCATTTGCTCTTCTACACGTTCTTCAGCACCCTTCTACCCTTACTTTTTTATAAGACTTTCTCCCCCTTCTCTATTATAAAACCCTTTTGGTTTCCGCATTCGATCTTAACCCTTTTCTCACCAAATCTCAGTGTCCTCGCCATCTCGACTTCCCACCACTTCGATACTTGCACGTCTCTACGACCAGACATTCCTCTTTCACGAGGCTTCTTCATCGCTCATCCGCCATACGCACAAACACCGCTCTCCACGTTTCCTAAACTCTTACAGAAATTGCACACCGTCCCGCTCCAAAGTCCTTCATCCGCGTGTCCAGTCGGAAAAGTCGAGCCTCCGATGGCCGACACCCTTCAAAACCCCCGGCGCGATCCGCTAACAATTTTCCTCCCTCCCCGTAATTCGGCGCTGCCCTTCCGAGCGGCCGAATCGAAATTCGCTGATTTACGCGCCGGTGCATTTGCACGTGCAAAAGCGGCCTTTCGGCTTTCGAACGATCGGGGGTGGTCGATGGCGCGGGGCCGAGGGAGGGGAGGTCGCCAGCGACGGAGGAGGAATATGCGCCATTTACCCGGGGCACAGCCGTTATGGGCCCTGTACACCGTTAGGCGAATGCCTACGTACCTACGAAATGTAGATAATAGATGAAATATTCCCGAGGTATGCGTGGTATTAAACCGACATCCCTGAAATTGTATTTTATAGCTACCCCCGCGCCAGAAGCAGGCCGGCCCCCTCGGAGAGCGACCGCGATGCGCCTCGTCTATTCGACCTCCCTACACCACCCCCCCTTTTCTCTCCTCCATCCTCCCCGCGCACCAACCCCCGATGCCCCTGCGGCTGCCAACGCGATACACCGCCGGACTCGAGGGATGAGGCCTCGAAAATAGGCGAATGGAAAGGACGGGGTTTGAACGCTCGCCTAATAACGATGAGTCGCCCACTGCAGTGGCCTTGCGAAGCTGGGGTTCGGGGTATGGGGGGTAATACCTGGGGGTACGTGGGGAGGAGTTTGTTTTGGGGATAAGGGGGGTGAGGGTTTTTTTGGGTATTAGGCGAGGGCTTGTTTTCCCTTTGGATGTTGATTGTAATGGATTTTTTAGGGAGGGATTGGGGGTGCGTGCTGTTTGTTTTTTTCTTGTTTTAAGAGAGACGGGGGTTTATCGATATGTTTGTGTTGAATATTATGGGACTGATGATTTATTGATACGGATTGTGTTAGGAAAATAGGTGTAGAGGGATGTTTGGGTATGGTAAAGTTAGGTTTTTGTTGTTCGATTATTTAATTTCCTGGTTGTGTAAAATAAGAGTTGCAACGAAGGTGAGTGTGAAAGAACGGTTTAAGTACGCGCTTTGTGTTGAGTTAGAGATCGTTTCTGTCCTGATTATTGTGTCGTTATGAATCGAAAGACTGTATCACGATCGCTAAGCAGTTTCCGACTTGTGCACGCCTTTCGCTCGTTTCGAGACGCGAGGTTCCATATTTACCAGCATCGAGGTATAATCAGAGCGCGAAGATGCGAGTTAAGTTTGCTCAAAGCCGGATTAAATTAGCTCAGAAATATTCGGTTGTCCCTGCTGTTAACGAGATTAATATTGGGCAGAGCGAGCGCGGTCGGTGCCGCATAAGATTAACGAATCAAACACTGGTTATGCATTTGGCAGCTGAACCGCCTGCGACGAGCATCGCTGGGCGTTTGATCCTTTATGCGATCCCCTTTTGTTTGGCCGCGCGTTTACCCAAAGCGCACACACGTACGTACGTGTACAATACGTACGTACGTACATCCAGAGCCGTGTCGCTCCCTATCGAGTATTTTATGGGTTACGCGACGTCTATGGTACCGAGATATGCATGGAAATGAGTAACACGCGTACGTATGGCTTTCCAATTCCCAGACTTGCCGATAACAATTTTGGATTTAATTTCCCGATATTCGGGGATCTCACGTTTCGAGATACGCAGCGCGACAGTGATAAACCGCCGGATCGTTTAGCGATAATAAAGTATCGAGGAAGAACTCGTATTCAACAATATCGAGAAGCGTACGATTTATAATAATCGTGAATATAAGGGGCGATACTCCTAGTCTTCTTGCTCGTGAAATCGAATGAAAGTAAATGCCGTCTTACCAAGTTCTCACTATTCCAGGCATAGTTAAAAACTAAATTACACGAGCAAAGATGTAAAACCATCGTAATGTCTAGAAATAAATTTCCCTGGGCCGAGCTAAGCGACTAGGAAAAATTCGGCGCGATGGTATACGATTCCCCGAATCGTAGATTTAAATAATATACTCTCAAGAGTGCTTGCCTCGGAGCCCAGGCGTTGGGAAATGAATTTAAAACCCGCTTTCACAATTGCACGAGCAAATCCCATACGGTTCGGTGCGGTACACTCTCATCGATTCGATGGATTACGCGGCCTTAAAGTATCCCTCTTTAATTCGGCATCAGGGAAGTGTCGCTTACGTTTTTCCCAAGGAGAGCCGCTCGTGGAAGGGAAAAATCGATAGCAGCTGCAGGATCGACGCGGCAGCCGCGCCAGGTTGATTCCATCTCCGGCGAATTCCTCTTCCAGAGGAGGCAGCCTAGGCGCGTTACGAAATACCGACGAGCAGTTTGCCGATCCGTGCTCGCGATATCTCCAGGAAAACCCTCCCCCTCCCCCCCCCCTCCCACCCTCCATCTTTCCAGCCCCTTCGCGCCCTCGATAGAAATATTTCCCCCGGTTGCGAGGAACCGCGACGAGTGGGAATTTATCAGGGTGACAGAACGAAAGCGATCCTTTTTTTCGGCAGTTCATTTGCGGAGAAGGGCGCTGACGTAAAAGCCTGCCTCGACGCCGCTGTCCACGCTTCGGGGATGATAATCTCCCAGGATTGGACCGAACCGACGATCGATATAGGTAGCTCTCGATTTTTCGAACCCGCGCGGCTAACTCCTCGGAGGCTAGGATAGACTTTGCTTTGAGAAATTTACTTTGGGAAAAATGATAAGGAAGGATGATCGGTGAGATGCATCGTAAGGAGGTTGGTTTTAAATTATTAGCTTGTTCCAAGTGTCTCTCTCTATCCAAAGCCTGATCCTTCAAAGGTTGTAGTCTATTTTTTAGCTATCTAGTTGTATATATAATTCGGCGAAATAGTATCAAATATAAAAGGTGTATCTATTACTCTTTTTAATAAAAGAAAGGAGACTTTTGAAGCAGCTTGATAATTCGATATCTCAAGGTGGAATAAACCGTGTGCATAGGCGCATATCACTTTTTCCATCCCACGATGCCTGAAAAAGGAGGTTCGAAGGAGATCGAGTCGATCGCGACGACAGCTCGGTTGTGAAATCGCGATAAGCAAAACGCGGAAAGGCGGCGCGAAATATGACTCGCAAGTGTCGGCGTAATAACGCGCGTACGCGCGGAACGTTTTATTTATTATCCGCGCTTGGTAGCTATTAAAGTGCACGGTGCAGTTCGCGTAATGAGTGTGCCAAGTAAATGAGTGACAGCGTGTGTACGCTTGCAAATATGCCGGCATTACTCCTCCTCTTGGTTCATCTCCTCGGCGAACGGTGTACTTTAAGCGGCGCGCATTTTAAGCTTTAAACGTGTACACTAATGCCAGACGATATTTCGGCGGCAGGAACTACGCCTTATTAAGCGGATTCTCCGCGTGAATATCTTCGAGCCTGATATACCTCCGCACCCACGCTCCATCCGGTGCTCCTCCCAACGATTTATCCCCCTTGAAATAATACCCGATAAGGAATAAACTTTCTCCCGCTGTCTGTTGAGAGCAAGTCGCTCTATATAATATTACACGTATCTTTATTCTGACATTTTTATCGAGCGTACGCTTGGTCTTTTATTTGATCGTAATATTCGGTTTAATTTGCGGGTGATTCGACTTGGATCGAAGAGTCGACTTCGAATATCGAGACGATGAAGTCAGGATGTAGTTTACGATATTCTGGGATAAGAAAGCAAGTTTTCGTTCCTCGATACGACTCACCTTTTCGTACAATCTCGGGGCACCTTCGTTTTTAAACCCGGAGGATGCTCAAGGCAGGTTAGCGTTTTGGTCGTCGGCCAGGGAAGTTCAATTGGCGGAAACCGATATCCGCTGTACGGCACGGTCCTAATTATCAACAGGTGTTGGAGCCGCGTACGAATCCGTGTAATTAAAAATCGGCCGGCAGAAATATGCGTAACGGGATTGGCCTCAACTTTCAGCGGACCGTTCCATTTAATAAACCCCCACGGTGGTAATTTAATGAATGATCGGCCGGTTATCGCGCCGGCCAGAAATTAAAACAGCTTTTTCGAATAATTCCACGAGCTTGTAAAGTGCGCGAGTGGATCGAATCCGGAGCGCTGGTCCCGATATAATCGTGTCCACGTCTGGATTCAACGATAAACACCGAAACGGAGGTCTCGAAGCGATGAAGTTAAGATGAGCGCGAGCGGAGTTCGAGATCAAAGTGGCGAGCCTAAATCACTCTCCGTTTACGAGTAAACTTTACGAAGGAACACCGAATATTGCCAAGAAAGACAGAACGCGGAATCCAAATTAATTACATCGTATATTAATCCTTTGCGGACTTCTCTCCGCAACTCAGGCGTTTTTATCGTTCCGGACGCGTGTCTGCGGGCAGCTGCAAACCGAAATCATTTAGCAAACGCTGCTTTATGGAGCGCAAAATATTTAAGCGTTACAAACGAATCTTTATGCGTACACCACTTTTCCACGAAACGTTCCCAAAAATCTCCGGCGGACATTCGCGTATCAGAGGATCCCGTGCGCAAAGAGTTAATAGCATGCGCATAAATACGTGCATACGTACGAATTGCATGCATGGAATATTAGGAGCGGTGTTTCGAGAATAATTCCTCTTTTTAAGACTCGTTTCCCGTGTCGCGATGTCGCTGAACTCGGATTAATTCGAGGAGGTCAATATCGTCGTTTCTCCCGCATATCGAGCAGGTTGATAGATAAGGAAACAATAACGAGGCATTGTCGGTCGGTTTAGCGGTTTCCAGGTATATTTGTAGGAATAACGAGAGCATTGCGGGCGGAGAGGTCGGGGGGCGCGTCGTTTGAATTAAACCGGTTCATAAATATTAACCTTCGGTGTTTACGCCGGACGATATCCTACACCGGGAATGTTTGCATTCGATGCTATCTCCACGGCCATTACTATACGCGGGTCATTATCGCTTGGCCGTAACGCGAGTCGGGCAATCACGGAATAGTTCTGGTCCTTGCTCGCCCTGTATTTTCTATTCCTTTCTCTCCGCGGAGAACAACGCTGCCGGACGAAGATCGACCTGTGCGCTATGCCAATGCGATCTGTGTTTCCTTCATTCAAGATGGCACGCCATTTTTTTCCCCTTCATTTATAGCAGCGCGTTTTAATCATTGAGAGGCTCGTGAATATTCGAAGGCACTTCCACGTCTCGTGGACTCTCTCTCTTTCTCTTGATCGTCGCGAGAATCCTCGCCTAGCAGACCGTGTAATTTTGGCTTAAAGAGAGAGAGAGAGAGAGAGCTTTGCAGAGTGTACTCTCTTTTTGCAGGATAATAATATACTCCGCGCGAGCGAGATGTTTATTTAAATCACGGAGACAGCGGTGCTTTTAATTAAGGGGATTAATCTTTCGAGGTTTGAAGCTCGTTGGTATATTTCGAATTTGCCGCCACGGTGTTTTCTTTCTACATCCCCTATTATACGGGAGTAAAAGCGCGGTCATTGCGGTTTAACGCTTTAAGAGCGCAAACTGTTAAAATTCCATTAATCGCCTTGGAAGCGCGTTGTCCTGCCGCGTTAAGGATCGCGCAATGTAACCAGAACCGGTGGATTAATATTGGCTAACTAGTTTTAAATTAAAGGACGCACTTAACCGCGGTGTAATTAAGACTCAAATTACGCGATTAACTGCAGGGCTCAGGGGGAGGGGGTGGGGGAGCGCTCTTTAAACTCGTTAATTTGTTGCTCAGCCCGCACTTAACTCGAGTTATCGGTAATAGCATGATGCTTAACTCGAAGTTTTGCGCCGAGGCTTCGTTTTATTGTACCATAACCCCGCGTGGTTTATTCATGCTACTCTCGACGAGGCTTATGCTCCGCTGCTCATAAAGTATTCCTTTTCGGATTACACTCCGGGCGAATCTCGATTTTTACCCTCGACAACTACTGGCGAGCCGTATTTCGGCTGATCTTTCGTTCAAAGCTGCACAAGTTTATGGATTCGCGCGTTTAAACATTTCGAGATTCGACATTCAGGCTCCACTGATTCGAGCATTGACCGGTTTATTCTAAAATCACATCGCTTTAAGGGGATTCAAAGTTGGGCGACGATTATTATACGTAATTGGCGGTTTTTCGAGAAACAAATCACCCATTTGCAATGAAATTCTATTGGCAAACGAGTGAATTTAACGTAAAAAACCTATAACACGTCTTCTGGTATATTTGACTAAAATGTTCCATGCAAACGATGCATCGTATCGAAACTGTTTGAATCCTAAAGGCCATAAGGCGTAACCTGCATACGCATCCTGAGACGCGTTGCTAATAGCGAAGAGCATAGAATTTGGATCAAAGTCGGCCCCGGGAATAATTCTCCGGGTTTCCAGGAATTGGCATTCCGATATCTCGCTGGCACGGCGCGCCAGGATATTTGTTGCACACGTCCCATTGTTTAGGGGGGCAGGATAGACGGCGGGACAAAAAGCGGGCATAATCTTGCCGGCCGAAAATTTCCCAATAAATACTTGGAACTTTTCGAGGGTCCCCTCGGCCCATTGTTATCGCCGTCCACGCTGAGTATATACACCTCGGTACGTACACGACAATGGAATACTTAGATCCCGGTGTTGGCCCTCCCCCGCGCCGTTTTCCATTGTCTTATGATTTATGTGCCCTGGTCGCGGTGTCAACAGGGTATTGATTAAAATACGCACACACGCGCGCCTTCGCGTACATCGATTTATGCACACGAAGCAGGGGCCTGGGCCGTGTGACATCGTCCTTCCTTGTAAATCGAGCCCCCGGCCCTCCTCGCAGCGCCGGACCCCCGCAGCTCCGCCCTTTCTATCTCTGCCTCTGATCCTGTTAACCGTGTAAAAAGCGTCGCGCACGCTTCCAGCTCGAATCGTTTAACGCGGAGCCCCTCAAAAGTTCTTCTCGCGCGAACCGCTTCGTCTTCTCTGCTTTGGCTGGATTTCCTAATGATTTTTAGGCGCTTATGGGGTTGAATGTGATTTTGAGACTGATACAGAGACTTGGATATGGTTTGCTGCAGTTTTTTATATGCAGACGTATATGTTGTTTTATGGTTAAGTATTTGTCTTTTTTTTTTAATTCATTTTTTGGCATCGACTGCTAAGGTCTAGGATCTACTGTTTAATGTGGGTCCAAACCACTAGTGCTATGGTATATATATCAGATAGAAATAGTATTTGTTATGTAAAACAGGTGCTTGTCACTTGGGTTGTTTGATGAAGTTTTATTTAATAGTCAAGTTTTGTTGATGTAGTAAATAATAATTTAATCATAATAGATGTAATAAATGAAGGTGCACGTACCGCGATCGCGAGACCTAATTTTTTCGTTATTAATATCGACCTCCCGCAGGTCGAAGTCGACTCATGGGGGTCCATGTAGAGCACTTTGGGAGTGACTGGTTCGACCGGAGCCAGCGGAAGCTCCGTGGGATATCGATTAAGCGCGTGCAACGACGATCTTTGTCGACCATTGCATTAAAACGTTTTCCAGAACAATTACGAGCGCGTTGAGAAAAGCGTGGCCAAACTTTTATGAAACGTCGAATTGAAAAGAAGTAAAAAAAAAGACAGGTACCGTTATACAATTCCAGTATCGAGGCACGGTTTTGAAATACCTACCTTCGAAATTATTCAAACTCCTTCCACGTGCTTTCGATATTTACTTCGAGGTATTAACGCATTATTCGGGGATGGCGATTTATAACTATAGGACGAAATTAAATTTCCGCAGCCGTGGAATTATCAGAGGGTGGAAGAGCTCTGAAATATCGTCGAGTATAGAAATACGGGGAATTGTCTGGTGACCGGTTAGCGGAATGGGGTATCCGACCTACACGCGGAAAAAAGCTGTTACGGTCAATACGGACAAGCAGGTTTTTATTGGCAGAACAGATATAACTGTAACGATAGAATTGAGGTATCAAAAACATTGCACGGCCGCTAATAGTATTGGGCCGGCAGGCGACGGAAATGCTTGGCCGTTTTTGATTGGTTTTTCGTTTTGTCGCGCACTTAAGGAAAGGTACGCGATTAAAACCTAGGGTTAAATACGCAGGAAAGTGGAGGATCGAGAATCAACCGAAAAAAAAAATCTCCAGGTTTATCTCTAAAAATATAAAATCTCGCAGCTTCATCCTCGATATTTATATCAAGTACGTCCCATAAAATGGCATTTTAATGAACCACAACGAACGAGGAATGGAGAAGTAAAATGGAATTTAAAATCAAATATTAAAATATTAAGGAGAACAACACTGTTCAATTAAAATGGAACGGAGTAGATCCATTCGTAACGAAGGACCACGGATTTCTTGGTATACCCTATTAATCGAACCAAACCCATGGAAACAATACAAGATCCTGGATGTAGTATCTCATTATTCAAGGCTCTTCAAATTACTCATACGCGTATCGTTAACGGTGATCGACCTTCTCGACGATCTATATTCTTAGACGTATTATCCGCCAGCGAACGGTTCGATTAGCCGTTAGCTAGAAACTGTAACGAGGCAGATTAAATCATTAGTTGCATCGGTCGATCCGATTAACTCCATAATTTCGTAACCGAACTAAATTTTAACCCGCTACGGGAGGGGCGCGCATTAAACGGCTGCTTATCAAGGCGCATTACTCAAATTAACATTTTATTACGGGAGAGCATTCCGGCGCTTTCATCCTGGGAGAATTCCTCCTTTTTCCCTCCTTCCTCTCCCTCTCTCTCTCGCTCTCCTCTCCCCTTTTTTCTCCCCCTCAACGTCGATCCACGTTTCTCTCCCGCTCTCCGGGATTCATGTATTCCCCCTTTTAAAAACGCCATTTTCCACGAAGGCTCTTTGTCGGGGAAAATTAATTAGCTCGAAATACCGGCGGTTCGCCGTAGCACGCGTCGCCCAAGGAGATGCTTTACTCTAAGTGGGGCCCCGCGAACGTTTATTTTCTATATTTTCTCGCGTTCCTCGGGCTTACAAATATCCTCGCTCACCGTACTCTCACCCCCCCCCTTCTCCGCTTCTTGATATTTCTTTTACTTTCCTTCCCTCCCTCCTCTTTTTTCACCCCAACCTTTATTCCCGCCCCGCAGGATTGCCCTATGTCGTTTCTCCCGGTCTTGCCTTTATCATTCCTCCCGCCTCTACGGACGAGAGCCTCGACGATGAGGATCGCCAGCAAGTCGGGCCGCGGAGGACGAATGAAGATCCTGAGGGGGAGATCCTGGCGTCGATCGCAAACGGTTCTGCGTTCTTTCACCTGCGTGGCTCGGGAAAATCTCAGGTTGAGAATGTTCGTTGAGAACTCTTTTGCAAGCGATTAGGTCGTTAATTGTATTTACGAGTATGTAGTATGTGTACCAGTATATGTACTATAAGTGTGTAGTATGTAGTATGTAGGTGTGTATTATATATATTATGCATTTAGCAATCGTCATTCGTAATCAATTGGTCGAGAATTGTCGCGATCGAGGGACAAAAGTCGGCTTCCCTTTCTCTCGCCATTAAATAGAACAAACCGCGCGAGGAATGGAAGGTCGTTCCTCTTCCTCCGCCTCGACGCCTCAAAATCGCGCGAAGGAGAGCGCGTGAAAAAGGAGTTAGGCGCGTAGGAGCTGCGGGAGATCAAAGGACGCGTGAAATCCCGACTTTTAAAGGGCGCCACGCTTCGGCCAAGATTCCACGATTGGCGAAGGGCAAAGGGTGCATTCGGATTAAAATTAACGGCCTAATGCTCAGACGCTTATCGGCGCGCATCGTAAATTCCCTCGCGGTTACACCGAGCGCGCTTAGAGGCTGGGCTCGAAGGGCGACAAATCCCTCATAATGGAGAATTCCAGGGGAGGGGGGCGCCATTAAAAGTCCCGCGGCGGGCGAAGCATCGGCGCGGTGGCAAAAACAAAAGGTCGGATAATATCGTGTCTCGCGACGAGATAGACTCCCCACGGCCCTTTCGACGTGGCGCCGCGGCACGTACAGGGATACAGGCTGATTCATAATGTCTCGGTTTGGCAATGGATGCTATACAAAAGGTTCGTTTCCGTGTTTTATATACGTAAATCGTGCGGTTGGGAGTGCACCTTGAGGAGTAAGTTTTAGACAAACGGATCTTAACAGTCGGTGTCGAGATTGAATTAGAAAGAAAGATAAGTCTTAAATGTACGGTTTACACGATGCGTTGCGAAACGAAAGTAAAAACAAGCTCCGAAGCTACTTAAATAAAGAAAAACTTCGTCGGCTTGGTACGAAACTTCCTTTTCCATTGGTTCGTTATGGTACTCCGTGTATTTAATATACGTTTCCTAATACGATTTTCTGGTTCTTTTACCAAAGTCCTCGATATTTAGTGTAGTACTTATCTATTTATTTGAATGTTCCAGGTTGCTGATCAACCTGGTCACGAGTGTCCCGTACGAAGTATCATACAACCTCACGAATTATCCTGATACGAGGATACTCGTAATTCCCAAGGAAGATCCAAACGACACGTGTTCTCACGGACCTTCTTAATTATCTTCGTCTCGATCATCGTGTCTCGTCCACGATAAGCGCGTCCCCCACATTATGAAACCCCTTGTACATCTATACACACACACACACACATATATATACATAGCCGTTGCGGCGAAGTGACTCGTTACCTTAAGAGAGTCATTTTCCTTCCCCCGTTTTTTTTTTCTCCCTCCTCCTTCCGACTTTTCACCCTCTCGAGCCGCCGAGCCGAGTCGTGTGCCTTCCTCCCCCGGCCCCTGGCACCATTTTATTTATTATCCGGGGTTACCACACCGGCTCCGGGGGCAACTTTCCGCCCGTAGTCGCTGAAGCGGCCCACGAGCTATCTGGTGCGTGAAGCGCGTATTCATCGCGACGCGAGCCGGCGGGGGCTCCTGCCTTTTTCCAGGCCCCCTTCCGCGCCAGCCCCTCCGCCACGGCCCTCCTTTTTCTCTTCCTTACCGTGCCGTGCACCCGGGGGCCTTTTGACGGACCACTAATTGCGGACGAGTATTTCCTCAGCCGGCCTGAATCGCCCCATCGCCCTCTCTCACCCGGGTATTTCGAATTTCGACGAATTTCCGCACCTTTGACCACTGGCGCAACCCCCCCTCCGACCCCTTTCAACCGGGCCGGTTATTTTTTGGAACGAGATAAGTGGGAGGTAGTTTAGGGGGCTGGTGCGAGAAGTGGTGTAAGTGGGAGGATACTTTGGGGGTTGGATGTTAGGATTAATCGAGAATACTGTTGTAGAGAGGTATCGTTGTGTAGAGGATATATGTGCTGGGACTTCTTTTCTTCGTTCATTTTTGACACCGGCGGCTAAAGTCTATTGCTTTAGGATCTACTGTTTAACACCAGAACTACCAAGTCAGTTGAAATGACGGTTGTCTTTTTAAAAAATCGTACTGCTTGTATGGCGTTCTAAATATGCTTAGAAAGCAGTAGTTCTAGTGTTGAGGTGGCTTTCGAAGCAGCAGAGCTACGGTGTGCATATCGCATTGGAATAAGAGGGAGGTAATGCGCGCACTTCCAGGCGGGAGAATCGTTATCGCGATTATCAAAGGTGTCTTCAATGATCGGTCGTTCCGCGAGGACGAAAGAGCTTCCGACGGATTTATTAAACGAGAAGGCACGACACGGCAGCGCGGCGCTTCACGGTGAAATAATACGCACAAACGCAGCCACGATGGCTAAGAAGATTTTAATGCACTCGCGTCATGGAGCCTCGCTTGGAAAACTCGCGTATCGCGATCCCCGCCGCGGCGTCGCGCTTTGAAACTCGACCGAAACTGGAGCGAACGCTTTAATTAAACATTCAGCACCGCGCCCCCGTGTTTCTTTTCTATCGAGGGCCATTCATACGCTTATCTATCGGCCTCGGGGGCCTGGCGCGCGTGAAGGAGGCCATTTGACTTAATAAAACTCGCATTCCTAGGCGCCGTCTTTCGAATTCTGCCCTTTGTTTCCACGTCGCATAAAAAAGCCGAGCCGCCGCTCGAAACCGTGTATCGCGAAGCGGTTGTGTAGATTAGCGGTGGTTTGCATCGAGAATTTGCCGTAGCGGGCCTGGAGTGCTCTTAAAAACTGAAATAAAGGCGATTTGCATGTATTCCGTCCCGCGGTAAAGGGGAAACCGTCCGGTTCCTCGAAAACGCATCCCGCTCGCCGTTTCCATGCATCGTAAACGCGCCTTTCGTTACAAAACTCAATCTGCATTCGGGATTCTTTGACGAGGAGAACCTCCCGCGCGTCTTATTTTCCTACCTTTGGCCAAGGATTACCCGTGCGCGGGGAATGTCGCGATAAACGCGCGAACGCCCCGTTCCGTGGCGGAGGATATTTTATTTCGGAAAATCCACTGCGCGCGATGCAATCGCAAACGTAATGCAACGTGAAACGGGGCTCTCGTGCTCGCTTTACTTTGCGCTTGATATTTATAACGAAGTCGAAGAGTAATGCATATTTACTGGCGATGAGCGATAGTGAGAATTATTTTTCCTCGTCGCGAGTAATGAATATGTTTGGAGGTCCTTCGTCATTTATCATCCGTATAAGGATGATCGCAGGAGGTGCCTGCGCAAAGGAAATTCTGTTTATGAATTTTGATCGAAGCTATAAAAGTCGCGAACAATTGTGACCATCTAGCAAAACTTCCATTTCAAACTTCAAGCCCTCGTCATCTGCGTCGCAGTGTGTATCGCCACTGATAACGCGTTTTATCTCCGAAATCTGGGCGGAATAGTTATTCGGCAATAAAGCGCGTGCACATTTTTTCGAAAACTCGACTCCATACTCCGTGCCGCATTCTGGTAGGGATTTTTCCACGGTTGCTTACTCACCTCGGTGGACGACCTTGTTGAAAACGCTGGTTATTATTTGAAGCTCCGGATTCAACGTACTGCCCAGCTGAAACCGAAAAAATGCCGTATAAACAATACATCGAGTCCGATCGCCAATACTGGGATATCGTTTAATAATTTCAGGCCAGGACCGAATTTTTCCTTCCCGACGATTCGCGAATCGTGGAGAAAAGATCGCGCGAATGAAGCTTTACTCTTGAATTCAGCACTGATTACGGTGTACTCTCGAGAATATTATTATTAATTTGTTCCATGAACCCTGGAAGAAGGCAAAAATATTTGTGGTTAAGACATTTTTAATACCAACGATCGAACTTAACCGAGAAATAAATTCAAAGTGCCTCCAAATACTCGATTTCTTTCCATCGATTTTTTTGCTCCCCTTCATTCGTTCCTGGAACAAATCAACGATTCCGCGTGTACCAACTTGAGAAACGATGAGCACCGTCGAATATTCGATCCGCGGATAAGAACTCGTACCTCCCAGTGTCGAGGTCCTTTTTTACCCCAAAATCCAGCTTTCCTTGTTTACCTATTTAAACAGCCCCAGGTACATTCGACGCTCGACGCCCCGGATATCACCGGCCCCCTTCCATTCTCTGCCCTAATACGTTTTCCATCGATTTCCCATGAAAAGGGGTTGTTCGGTGCTGCTAAGTGCACCGCATAAAGAGGTGAAGGCAAAGAGTCGTTTCGAAAGTTCTACACTGGGCGCCATTAAAGGTAACCGTAAAAGCCACCTAAAACGACCGCCGACTCTAAAGTAACGATAAATAATAAAAGCTGATCCGGCCGCTGGCCGTCGATCAAAAGTTTTCCCCTACGTCGACGGCCTTTCCTTGCGAGATTCTTCCGACTGGCGAATCGAGGCTCGACAGGGTTTTCGCGATGACTCTGGTAGCGCGACTCGCAAAATTGGCACGACGTCGATTTTACGAAGTTGGCCATGGCTGATCGTAGTTTCGAATTGTTTCTGAATTCGTGATTACGCTGTCGAATTTGTAATATAAGTATTTGTAATATAAGTATGTAGGATTGAAGGTACGCGGGGTATAAAAATGGAGCTGATCAATTTTGTGATATTGTTTTGCTTAAATCGAAAATACGAGGAATCATGGAAACGATACGCACGGTGTGCAACGCGTTGAAAGGAGTATTTCGTTGTGCATCACGAACATCGATGTCGATATCGACAGCGAGTACGTGTGGTACCCGTGGTTTTGGCAATTATCGATTACACAAGGTAATTCTGCAATAGGCGGCCAAACTTTAACCACTCCTGATATTCACCTCGAAAGCGAAGAAACCTTTTATGCATATCGGTGTTGAAATGCATCCTGTTTGTTATGCGATCACTTTGAAGTTTCTCTTTTACAATTATATAACCAACGTTGGTTTACTGTCGTTCCACTGTCTCTACGATTTTGTAATATTACTCGATCTAATCAAAATTCTTCGTACAAATCGAAGGATAAATATTAGTTTTATAAAAATCATTCTAATTACATCGTCTTAGCTCAGTCATTGACGTTTTCTTTTCGACTATCGTTCGTAGGATTGAAAAATATTCACGTAGAAATGGAAAAAAATCGTTCGTGCTTTTCAAGAACATGTAAAATGTATGCGGCACCAATTTATTTTTATTGATACAAAATTCGGAGTGTTCTATATTTTCGACGCTGCCCGATTCCGCGTATTTTTTTCCCCCGGTATTGGCGATAAATTCAATCCGTTCCTTTTGACGCGGTGGACTTTTGCGTTTGTATGTTTTTACTGGGAAAACAAATGTCGCACAAATATCGGAACTTTACTCGGCGGATATTTTTTTTCGCCGCTCGGGCAAACGTTTTTAACTTTTGCGGCGAAAAAAACCGTGCTGTCGTTTCTTATCGTAGAGATAAACGTATTCGTTCCAAAGACGTTACCAAATTTCTGCGAAATCGACGAACAAAGCTTGCCTAGTTTATCCTTCATTACTTCAGAATCCTTCCAAAGCTCTCACATCGCGTCATCGAAAAGTCTTCTCAGAATTCTATCGAGAACGTATTTCTCCGCTATTCGACGAAATAAGATCGCAGAGGCGATATTTACCGAGCAGTTCATAGAGCCACCAGAATGGTAAACCTCACTTGTCCTTAATTCGTAGAGAAACAACGCGCCGCCGCACCAAAGAATCCATCCAGGAAAAAGATACCATTAATTCTAGCATCTCAATCCGCACTTCAGTTCGCCGTACCTCGGAGTGCCTAACCTAATTAAGAATTAAGGGAGTTAATTGGAACGATGGTCGTTCGTAAAGCAATCTCGGTAAAGCAACGTACACTCCCTGGCAGAGATTTACCAGCCTCCACCGCAACAAGAAATTCTCAACCTCCACGTTTCTACGGAAGGATCCTACGCTCATATTTCGATCGATTAACACAAACCACGAAGAACACTTCAAAGCTGAATCATTCAATTTTTCCAACGGACGATCGACTTCTTTTTCGATCGATATTTGAATTTTAATCCTCTCAATAGTATCAGTGCCAAGCTGTTTATTCCAAGATATCGAGTTTGAGAGGTGAAAGAACGCGTAGACGTCGAGAGGATCATCCAGTAGCAAGATTCCCGAGGAAAACACTCGGCGTTTCGTAGGTGCACGAAATTTCTTGGCATCGCGTCATGCGCTTATTAATACGGCCCTCGGCTCGGTATTAATTCTATAAAACTATTCGCTGCAAAGTTTCGTTCCAGGGCCGCGAGTGAAAATATCTGGGAGCTCATTTGGGTTCTAGATTGTGGAAGCACCGACAGTGGCTGGTGGTACCAACTCATTTAGATCTCATCCCTCAGGCACCCCAGGGTATAATCCGTTTGAATTACAGTCGTCAACACGGTTCCCAGTCCGGCACACCTTTACGATCCGCTCGTCGAGAGATCGAGCACCTGTTAAAGGTGCCTGAAACGAGCTTGGCCCGGCGCCCCTTTGGGATCATTCAAAATTCTTCATCCTCGCGTCCTGGCTTTGCGTCGTGTCGCCTCGATTATCCGACCGCTCCTTGCATTTGCACCTTTTATACTGTACTAGGATGGTGTTGATAGAACGATGATTTAGCGAAAAAGGTCCAGGTATACGCAGAGATTATTGAGAATATTGCTAATGAACGAGAGTCGTGGTTGGTTTTTTACTATCTACCAGGCTGCCTATCGAAACTCAATACTCAATTAAAAACTCAAGAAACTCGATTAAAATTCTTTCTAACGCTCAAAACTAAAAGCTAGATTTACGTCTATGTAGGCTGTCTTACGCGTTTGAATCGTCGTTCTACTTCTTGGTCGTACTTGGGGATTTTCCTTTCCTTCCCGCGCGGCGGATGGGTCATTCCTATTTCAGCTAACCCACAATACCCTTTCCAGCCGTTTCTACTCTTCACTGACCGCGGACGTGCCAAAGGAATTCCAGCGGCAAAGCTAATTCGACGCCAATAGCAAAAAATGGTCGAACGCGCGGAGCGGATTTTCAGAAGCGCCCTGGTAACGAGGGTAGAAAAAGAGCGAGGGAAGCGGCGAGGGTATCGCTTGGAAAAACGTAAACTCGGTTTTGGCCGACGTTTCGAGGAGGAGGGGGTGGGGGTAGAAAACTGTATCAACGGTTCCAGGAACACAGATTTCGTCGGGGAGAGACGGCCCACGCGTAAAATATGCAATAGCCTGTGCATGGTGCGCCGCGTTTACCTCGGGAATAAATTCCAAACTTTCGAAGGAAACCGACTGTCTGGCTCGTTGTCTTCTATGCCGACTGGCCCGCTAAACCGCAGTGGGGGAGGAAGAAAATGAGGGGAGGAAAAAATGAGGGTAGGAAGAAAATGAACAGAAAAAAAAATGAGGAAAGAAAGAGAATTACGAGAGAAAAAAATGAGGGTAGGAAGAAAATGAGGAGAGTAAAAGACGATACAAAATTCACATTCGATGATCCAGCTGTTTATCGTTGCTTGATTAATCGCACAGCGCGTAGATGGCGAAGCATCGATACACATAATATTTTACGAGGCTCGTAAATAAGCGTTCATAATTCTGCACGGTGGGTCTGAACGCTTAATGCGGCAGGAGAACGTATTTCGACGCGATTCGCAAACGGCGTCGAACGCGCTGAGTCTGAGACGCTTTCGTGGCATTCGTGAACGTTTACGAGAAGCGTCCTAAGTTCCGATGCGCTCTCAGCACCTCTTACGTAGGCGAGCACGTACGCCTATTGGCGCCTTCCTACGGATTCTCCCCGCAGGTTTCAAAGTAGACCCGGAAAAAATTCGATTATGATTTCTCCCAGGATTTACGACGATGCTGGAGGCTCCGACGAGCTCCATATCGAGTGCTATGCAATCCCAATAATTCGTTCATCTATCTCTCCTCCTTGTACTTCGCGCACGTTCCTCGATTTTCCAGCTGCTCTATAGATTACAAAGCAGCCTTTGTGCGTAATTAAGCTGTGTATGCATTTACGTGCACTCCTTCCTACCCTGCAATCGTCCCCCTTTTGCGGAGCGACGGTTCGTCTGTCATCGAGAAAACCGCATCCGCATTCGCTTCTTCTCCTTTTTTCTCTCTTTTTTTTTGGTTTTTTTTTTTTTTCATAGAGAATCATCACTCTCCCGATTGTAGGACCAGTTACCGGGTAACCTCTGTACGCATTTAAGCGCACAGCGGCGCACGCATTTCCTCGCGCTCTTTATCCCGGTATTCGTGGGCGTCCTCCTTTGTTGCGTCGACCGACGGTTCGTCAGTCCTCGAGAGAAAGGGAGAGAATTTTCCTTTTCCCTCGTCGAGAATCACCACTTTGGCGATTGTACCGCCGGTTACCGAAGGGCCTTGTACGCGCACTCGAGAGTTTGGCCGTGAGCGCATTTGCTTGCCCCCTCTCCCCCTCTCTCCCCCATCCCTCGAGCAACTTGCGAAGGGCCTTCTTCGTTATGGCAGTCGTCGAGAGAGCGGGGGAAATGCCAGTGAGAAAGGAAGCCGACAAAACGGAGGTAGAGGCCGTTTGTAGGTAGAGTGTTTTCTTCGAAACTTTGGAATTTATTCCCGAGGTAAGTACCGCGCACCTCCTTTTCTCTCCTGATTTCCCCCAAGAAGAAGAGGAGGAGGAGGAGGAAGGGGGAAAAGAAGAGGAGGAGGAAGAAGAAGAAGAAGAAGAAGAAGAGGCAGTCGAGTGTTTGTGCGTGAGCGTCCAACCGAGATAATTGTTCCACAATAAGAATACCGTTTCTTTCCTCGTCATTTTCCGGCGCTTTTAGAAACGAGTCTCCTATGGGCTGAAGCGCCGTTGCGTTAACGACCCGCGATAACTTGAAAGCGTTTCTCGACCCGTCCTCCGGGTGTGTAAGTCGACCTTTTCGTCGGCCATCCTCGCTTTCGTGTCAAGAGTAATACGTCCTTTAGCCATCGGACCCGATCGCGCGGATTTTTAAGCTGAAACTTCCAATCGCTAGAATGCAAGAGGACACTAATAAAAGAAAAGAGAATACTAAGAGAGAGTATTAACAGACATTAATTCTACAGAACTATAATATATAAAAAATAATTAACAAACACGTGGCGAGGAACCGTGTAGAAAAAAAGGCGTGGAAAAAAATCGAATCATCGTTTAATCAAACCGAGTCTCGAACCTTTCGTCTCCCTTTCTTACAGACAGAATTCAACACGACGCGCAAATATAATCCCAACCCAATATCGATCCCAGGAGCAAAATCTCGAGTCGCAATCCAACGTATGTTTCGCGCATCGAGTCCATCGCCCCGGTGAATTATGGCCACAAGCGCACAACCGCTGAAAGTCGGCCCGTGGGCGGAACGTTGGCCAACGTGTTAATCAGGCACGTCGCATCGATCCAAACCGTGGGATCACCCCTGACTCGTAATCGTGCCTTACAACCGCGGCCGATAGCGGTGCTTACAAGATAACAGCGCCGGAGTAATCCGATTTTACAGCGCGGCCCGATAGATCCTCCGGCGATCGAGGCGAGATGGAGGCTCCCTGGAAATCACAGGGTATGAAACCGCGCGCGAGCCTAATTCGGCGAGCCGTCGATACGCGTGTCCTCCCTTCGACGCCACAGGTGCGAAAAGAGCCGGTCCGTGACAAGTGCGACGCTTCCCTGGACCGCAATAGGGCGAAATGGCCCCCGCGCACGCGGTCGCGAAAGGATATTCCTCCCTGCCTGGAATGCAGGAGGCGTCGTGCTTCGCGGGGACGTTGATGGAGGGAAATTTATTTATATCGTCGCGGGGAAAATGCGTTTAACTCTTTGAGGCAGAGGATTTCGGATCAAAAATAGACCCACGTTGCACGGGGATTTTATCGGCTTTTAAATGAAACTAAATTGGTATATTTTCATTAATAAAGATATAACATCGTGTGAAGACATAACAAAATATACTCACCGTGCCTCAAAGAGTTAAATGTGACGCTCGGTAATGGCGCGTTGTAGGTGGACGGTGTTCAGGTATATAGAGATACGAGACACTGGGTTTTTATTTTGGGACGTCCTGCTTCTAGTCTTCTAACGATTTTACCTTGGTTTATTAGAAGGGAGGAAGATGGAATTTAGGATGTCTTTGGAAAGAATTATATTCAAGATGGTATCTCAGGCTTTGGATACCGATTGCAGATTTGATTATGATCCTCGCGCGTTCTTGATCCCTGGGATGAAGAGAGAATAGGGCAGCGGTGCGCGTAAGCAGGGAGAAAACGTATCGAACGCCTGGTGGAAAATGGAGGAAAGAGGGAAAAAAATGTCGAACGGTACACGTCGCCCTAGATACGTGTACGAAGCAATATACGGGCGTACAATACTTGTATGACTTTTAATCTTTCGCCAAAAGTCCCGACTTGCCGTGTCGGACGAAATGCGGTCTGTCAGCCCCGCGCTGTCTACTTCCCGTGCCAAATATTTGGCTGCTGGCCGTACAGCGTGACACGTCCCTGTCACTGTACATTCCAAAAGCATCCCGCTTATCTCAGAGTTAGTTTGCCTCAAAAGAGGCAGGGCTAAATTATAAAAACGCTGGGCATCGTTTCAAAGCGAATGCTCGCGAGTAACGCTCCAAAGTGTCGTCTCGTAAAGCGAGCGATGGCGATAACGTATTTATGCACTTCTTCTGCGATGTTCCTATCGTGCGGAATATATTTCGAGATCGCCATATTCCTGAATTCGCGAGACGATCCACGAGTTTTACACTCCGCATTAATTATCCTCGCGATCGATACTCGTGGGTTTCGTTTGATATTACGAACAGCGTCCCTTGGCATAAATAAATTCCACCAGAGACACGAGGAAGACAATGGTTTCAGGAGCGTTAGTCGTACAATTGGCGACGCGATAGGCTTTCCCTTTGTTCCCACGAGAGGCAACCCTAAAAATGACCACGCCGACGTTGATGGAATTATATAATAATTTGGAGCGACGCTTTAGAAATAATAGTCCAAACCGAGAAGAGAATACCGCGAATTTGCGGCGCTGCTAAAAAATCTTAAATCGATAGAGGCGCTCGGAGGAATTCGAAATCAGCGAGGTAATTGGGATTATCGTGCCGAATGGCGAACACGATCGGTTTATCGAAGTGAGTCAAATCGCGGATCGAGTTACTCCGAAGCGAACGCAAAGCGGATGATATGCATGATCCCCTGATTTGAAAATAAATGTGCTTCCCGAAAGTTTCGCGGAATATCGAACGTCCTCCTCCTCTCTGGCAATGGGGCTGAAACTTCCGGTATAGAAGACAAGCAGACAGAAGTTATATAACTTTTCTATTCTGACGTCCATTCCACTTTTCACGGAAGTTACATTAGATCAGGCATTGCACCGACTTTGGGGAAATTTTATTATGCTCTCGAAGGTGGAAGATCGATGCTGATCTTCGATATATTATCGACGCCGGGACTCTAATAAGAATTCGAATAATCGATCTCTGACCCGCCTTTATCGATTATGAAATAAAGTGTCTTATAAAAAAAACTGGATATTCATGATTTTATGCGAAAAAGAAAACCTCTATCAAAGCGATTTACAGGACCTTCGAAGAGTCATAATCGTATTTCCCTCGAGGATAAGTGGACCGTGGAAATTCTTCGGGCAAAAATAGTGTGAACTCGGTCTTTCGAAATTGAATTGTCGTCGATTGGAACAGAGAGGCGGGTCAGGTATTATTTTTACCCGCTCTTCCTCCCTTCGAAGGTCGCGGATAATATCAGGTTGAAGCAAAGCGGCATACCCATCGTCTTGAAGTCGAACTAAGAATGTATGTCGCTTTGAGACACTTGCTAAAGTTAGAGTGGATGCCTGGAAAATTGGCCGTCGTTAAGAGTACGGGCCAAAGGTGGTCAATTAGAAGTTCGCTGGCTGCTGGAAGGAAGGTATGGGACTTGGGATCTTACAAAGCAACTCGAAATAAAAGCACACCGGCCTGCGCGTCGACTTTCGTACCGCATTATAAACGCCACATTATGCATTATGCAGGTATTAACAACCTTTATTTACACCCATAGACCGGATTATCCACGACGATGATCAAAATGTACGATAAAGGGCCTGATAATTACATCATCGCTCTTACGATCGACGAAGAAGCTCGCGAATTTGCGCGTGAATTATGAAAATTAATATATCCAACGAGCAACTCACCTGCACCATTAAAGAGATCGCGACCAGGCCTTGACTCTTGTGCTGCGCCTCGCTCATATTGTGGTATAATTCTGCATTGAAGCCGTACACTTGTATCTGAAACAAAAGGTTCTACTATGAACTAACGTACATTATGAGTAACTCAAGGTAATTGTAAAAATGAAATATACACGAATCAATGAAATAGATTGGGTTATAACAGTGTTTGTTTAATTTATATACGTTTCTGTTAAGTCATTGAGAGTATCGAGTTTTTAATAGACACTTTACGTGTCAAGTAATATCGTGGATCGATTATAAGAAAGGCGACGTGTCCCCTTTGTTTGTTTGCGCGATGTTATTGACAGTTATGGTCGCTTAGGGTGAAATCCACAGATCAAGGGGGGATCTCGAAGCACCAGAACCGCGGTATACATATTACATAATAACATCTAGAGACGATGGGATGGGATTTGAACCTCTATCTCCGTGGGGGGAATACGAATCTCTATATATTGTACAGGGTGGCCACACAATTGTCGGCTCGATTCCAGAGAAGTATTATGAATCCCAATTTTCATATTAAACACTTACGATCGGTATCACAGAAGCGAAAGAAGATCCTGCACTTTAATATTGCGAGCCATCGTTTCGATAAAAAACATGTGCACGCGAGATAATTGTTACTATCTCGAATATAATCTATTTTGTACCTTGAAAAGGACACCGTATAGAAGTAACGCGACACAAAAATATTACTCAATCATTCATGGAGAAATATCGTTAAGGATAGGAGTTATTACATTGAGACAACCATCAGACTCGCACAGAACTTGCAAGATCAAGTAGGTAAGTCCTCCATCGTACGACTGACAAAGGATTAATAAATCCATCCATCCAGTTAGGTACGCTCGGTTCTTGTTAGTTCTCGACAAAAAGCCAGGACCGCCGAGGAAAGTTACCGGAGTAACTGCCTGGCCTGCATAGGTATTAAGATAGATTTAGTTGGCCACGCTCTATTCTACGTAGAAGACCGTGGAGGCAAGTCCTAGACCATTTGCCTGTACTTGTGACAGTTCGGGCGATGTTCCTTCCGGTACATTTTCTGGGACATCCTGTATAACGTTATCTGTCTCCCTGGCGAGGGCACAGTACGCCCCCAAGATTTGGTGACCCATATCCGTGCCGCCCAGTACACAGAAATGGTGATCGCGCTGATGCAGTTCCAGAGATCGTATCTACGGGGTGTCCGATAAGTCGAACGCCCGGACAAGTCGATTTCTGCGGGAATCGCGTCATTTCATCGGGATCGTGCGTGCATTTCTTAGTAGAACAGCGAGAGAATTTTCGTCGTTGTGTCGATGGTTGCATGGAGCACAAAGTGCTAACTTAAATATTACTTAAAAAGTAATCGGTTGAATCGTTACCTTTCGCTCAACGTGATCGTCGATCTATTCAAGATTCATTCGCCTGCTCCTGATGAGAGTAAAGAATCATCTCTTGTTGAGATATGCATACCAGACATGCGGTTACTTTGCAATGCGGTTAGAGCGAAGTGTTGTTGAGTTTTAACTTGGAGCGATGGGATCGTTCGAGGTTTGCATTGCGTAATTAGGTTTGAAATTCGCGAAGATTGCATTTTTGCGCCAAGGGTATTCGGATACGAATAATAATGGAAATTCTTGAGCGCATGTCATGCGCCGATGTACCTTTCCTTTGACACACTCACGTCCGCTCGTTTATTACGCTTTTTGCTTTCTGCAAACGGAAATGCCGCCTTGTCTTTCGCATTTTTCCTACAAATATTGGCCCCGTAAAACAATGAACATTCTTCCGGACATTTCTAGCAGGACTGCGCGTTGCTTTTGGCATTCCCCTCCTCACTCTCTTATTACGTACAAGTATCACCGTATTTTTTTCTGTTATTCACTCCACTGCAACCATCTTACGTGAACTCTAGTGAAAATATGCGACAATTCTCGCGAAAATGACCAAAGTGTCCGACAATACATTTTACGAGATATTTCTTCGTTTTTTTGCGGTGTGAAATTTATCAAATAGATACATTTATCTTCCTTATTTTATTTTTTTCGCTTCAAAGTTTCGTACGGTATAATGAAATATATATTTCGAGAAATATCCTCTTTATTCTGTACCATTGAAGGCCCCACGAAGGTTTCCTTTCGGATGTAAAATCAGACGAAGTCGTAGCCAGAAATATCAGGTTGTATTTTTAGGTGCGCGAATTGTTTTTCGATAGTGGGAATTCTAAAAGCCCGCAAACTGGGCAATATGCTCGAGAGTCTCGTTTGCGGGTAAAGAATTTCGAGTATTTATGGCCGGTAAGCGCGATGTTTCATCGTTGATTACTTTTCAGAGAGGAAAAGGTCCCTGGAAAACATATCCGCATGAGATTTCTATTTTTCCTTTGACGCTACGCCGTTTCTTTCTCCACCTTTGTTTCTATTTTTGACGGATGTATGTATTTTCCGCTCCTTTGTGCTCATCTGAATGCAATTTTGTTTTACTTTTGAAATACACCCGCCGGGATAAGACTGAGCGTAGTTTGAACACGGCGTTTTATTACGCGCGCTATAGAAGCATTTTTTCCCCATAAGACCCCCAGCTTTGACGTGGACGTACAAAAATACGCGGAATTAAAAACAAACCCCTCTTTTATTCTAGCCTCGGTTTTACATCGTCAAATCTTGCCCGGAATCCACGAAACAGACATGATATTCGTGCCCGTTAAGTTTATTACGAAAATTATTCGACGCGCGCTCGTAATTCCGCTCGTATTCGCTACCTCCCCGATGCGAAATATCGCAAATTTATGTACATTATCAAAATCGTTTTTCACTCATTTACTAATACCCCATCTCCACGTCTCAATTCATAAATTACACCTTCGCCGTGTCTGTTCGTAGGATTAAAAGAATTCGCGCAATTATCGACCTGAAGCTACACGTAAATCCATAAATTCACTTTACACCTCCAGCAACATTTATCATATACAGTACTTGATTATGTAGGATATATAAAAATCTGGCAAACCGATGGTTGAAAATTTCGTAAGGCCGATCCAGAATGTAGGACGTAATTCATCTCGATACACTTTATCCGCAGCCGCGTTAAGGCGATCCGACATCGGAGCGGCTTTGTCCTCGGATGTCCATTTTCGCAAACGGAGAGGTTCTTCCGAATTTTCAATCAGCAGAAGAGTATCATGCCAAAGCGAAAACATTCTTGGACGGAGAAGGAGGAGAAGGAGGAGGAGGGGGAGAAGAAGTGGAAAAAGAATACCGATCAAAAGGACGTACCGGTGGAACAACTTACTTCGCTACCCTCTTTTCCTCTCCTCTTTTTTCCCTCGCTCCCTCCCCACCACCCCCCTCGACATCCCTTTGCCGTAAATCGCCCCTCAAAAGGCATCGTCGACGCACTCCGGGATATTTGAAATGCCTAAGACGCAACGAGCCAATTCCACGCGGTGGCGCGAGGGCGAGGGATAAAGGGAGGCTCGTCAAAAGTGTAAATTAGCTGACGATTGGCAAACATTCCTGGGGCTGGGGCGCAAAGTGCCTGGCGCTCGTTCATCGCGGAACCCGGGGAGTTCGTCGACTTTGCAGCTGTTAATGGAAAATGCGAAACCAAGGTTTTTCAGCTTTTGCCGTATTCATGACGGTGTCGTGCGCCGCTTGAAAGGGATTTATTACGAAAGAGTTTTATTGCTCCTCGCGTAAATTGGCCTGATGTATCGTCCGGGGAAAAATAATACCGGCAGATTGAAAGTATTCGGACAGATGGCTCGCGTCCTTAATGGTTTTATTTTGGAATATGTACCAATTTGATTTACACCCCGGCTGCAGAACGTTCGTAGCTGGAGGATGGATCTGTAGGCTGGAAAGGTTTCGATCCTCGAACCTTTCGTTGATAAGCTTCGATTTTGGGATCGAAAGGAGAGAAAAACGTGGGAGGTGATCGTTTTAGGATTTAGCTCGGTGCATAGTATCAAATGAAATGCAGCGGCAACGCGACATTTATTTCGAGACCGACGCGATATCCGCTCCTCGATTAATTCGCGGATAATTAATTTCGAATTCCAAAGGACACTACAATTCTACTCGATAATCGCGTCAAACCTTCGATGGAGATCCGAAGCCGTGGAAAAAAACCTCTTCCTACATATCTTCGCTCTTAACCTTTTCCACTTTCTCTCAAATATTCCTCGCCTTTGAGAGGCCAATAAAATCCACACCTAACACAAGATCCATATACCTTTCCACTGCTCTTCGACAACTCAACTCGAATACACGCTACGTCGAAATCCATCAGAGCCCATTTTCCATGCAGGATTTTCGCCAGGATCTTTTCCCAAACCAGCGTGTCGAGGGACACTAAACAATTCCTGATCCATTCCAAACGCGGAAACCAGCGACCGATTATTGTTTGTCCGCGTCTCGCAGCGATTCACGCCCTCCGCTGGTCCTTCCCTTCGCTTTCCGCCAGTAATGGCATTGCAGCGGCACTTCCGGTTCTGCTCGAGGGCAGTCGAGATGCCTGGAGCGCGACGAGTCGTGGCTCAAAGACGTCGGGAATCCTGTTGCAGGCGCTCCGCTGAAGGAACGCAAAGGGGGACGCAAAGGGAGAGGGGATGGGGGGCAGATTGTCGAGGATGAGCGTAAATCCACTGCGTCTGATCAAAGTACGGCTCGTACTTCGTGGAATAGGAAAGATCCTCCGTCTCTCGGTGTCTTCCACCAGTTCTCTCTCTCTCTCTCTCTCCCCCTCTCGCCCCTCACACTCCACCTTTCTCTTTCGCGTTTATCTCTTTTCCGCTTCTTTCCCACCTTCTTTCACCATCCATCGCCCGTGGTTCTCGCCCTTTTCCCTCCTTTCACGCTTATCCCTCAGCTCTCATCGACGTCCAGTCTCTGCTCCTCGCGAAGGGCGAAGGGCCGCGATTAGTGCGGCCATCGCTCGAGGCGTGTATTCAGAATGATCGCCTATGTCACTCGACGTACTTTATTCCTAAAGAAAGAGGGTATCGAGTGCTGAGGTTTAATAGTAAACCTAGAAGCCACTTTGTGGATATGTTTGTGTACCATGTGTATCCTCAACACTGTTCCTACCAGTCACTTTCCAGACAGATTTAAGGGTACTAAATATATCCTTAAGGAAAAAGAGGACGACGAAGAAATGTCGATGGATTAATTTATCGATCCGTACGCTGTGAGAAAATCGTGAAAAATCCCAGAAGTGGTCGCGCCTCAAAGTTCTACGATTTTTCAAAGAAATCTATCGGCTTCGTTTTGTCGCTCGAGAGAAGCTTCAAATTATTTTGCGATCCGTCCAATAAAGATAATCGGCATGTACCTTTGGATACTAGGCTTTAGGTTTAGGTCTGGAGTAAAGGGTTTGGAATAAAGGACCTGCATTTAGGCTTCGCGAATGCGAGTGCTTACCTTCGGCACTCGCGTCGAGCGAGCCTTGGATTTTCCGGGAATAATGCGCTACGGAGAAGTGGTATTTTCAGTATAATTACTTGGTTTGCCCATTTGATTACTGTCAACTGCTAAGCTTATTCAGCCCAGGCCATATTGTTCTCGGTAGGTCGCTATTCGCAGAGTACACCAAACGCATCGCTCACGTGGGTAAATCCAAAGATGATAGGCGGAATTTGAACTGTACTCCTCTATGCGGAAGTTTAACCATCTGTTCGCTGCACGGGTATTACACGTTTTTCGTACGCCCATTATCCCACTGTACGTTGAACCAAAGAATCGATATTCTGCTAAAGTAAAATGCCAATCTATACTTCAGAAGGTATACCGCAAGCTTAATATTCCTGGCACTGTAAGTAAAAAGCTTTTAGTACCTCCACTTTGCCGACGAAGATTCTCAATGTTAGGTTTATACGCGTTACAAATTCAACGCACGATACTGCTTCCAAATATAGCTGATTGAATTATTTAATAAAGAAAACTCGGGGCCAATGACCAAAGGAGTCGAAGCCCACAATTCCTACGGGAAACAAAAACGGAAAACCTATATATCCTCGTTTGATATAATTCTCACGCGAGTTAAAGTATCGTTTCCAAATCCACACTTTCGCGCTCGCGCCACATCGGACAGCGCGTAAGGCTCCTACACGTTATTCGACTCGAATAACGATCGAGCGCATCCAAAAGAGTCCGAAGTATCCGGAATTTCCCGGGGCAATTCATTATTCCCGAAGGAAAATCCGCGTGGCTCAGCTAGATAGCGGCATCGAGATTCGTTATCGTCTTTGAAGAAGACCCAGCCAGGCGATCAAGGTAAGACGGGATAGGCGGGGCTTTCTGAAATTCGCCACGTCCCGGAAATTCGGAATTCACCGCGGGTACGCGAAGTGCAGAGCTGGCCCTCTCTGTTCTCCGAGTATCTTCGCTTCGTGTACCATCCGATCTCCTCCTCGTGCCATCCGCACTCTGCCCCTCGCCCCCGTCCTCCGCCACGGCCTCTTCCGCGGCCGCCCCCTTGTGCTTTACCCACTACTTTGCCACCACTAGAGCATAATCACCGCCCTGAAACACCGCTGGAAATCCGCAGACGCAGCCTCTGCACCTCCTAGAATGTATTACGCCGATTTAAACATTTCTCGAGATCGTCGCGGCTCATCGGAGGCGCCGATAGATAAGGCCGACATCACCACTCGTTTCGAGCTCTGACCCGTGGAGAAGATTTTTTTTCTTCTCAAGGAACAAGTTTGATCTGCTGGGAAAATGTCGAATTAAGGATATAGAGGGTTTGTGTCTGAAGGGAAGGTTACGAGGAGGGTTGTGTAATATATGAGAAAGGTGATCACGTCTCGAAGTTGCTTTCTAGATCGATTTATTCAGATTTTGGGGACTCGAGGTGAGCGTGAGACGTTTTCTTTTAAGTACAGGGTATTAATGTGACTATTACCGCGAGGTAGAAGAGTGGATTATCGGTGTTAGAATAATATCAGAAGCGCGAGCCGCGCTTCGGTGGAGTAAGTTATCAGACATATTGTAACGCGGAGTAGGGGAATTATGTAAATCGTAATTTAGGCAGAAATAACATTCTCTAATACGCGCACTTTGTTGGATAAGTACAATATGGGCGTGCATTGTTAATTGTTAAACGTCCGGAATACACGGGCCGGAGCAATTCCGCGTATTTATGTTTTAAGCAGAATTCCGGAATAAATTCAGGCGAACGCAGCTTGGAAAGTTGATCGTGCCACGGTTAACAACGGTGAAAGCCACGAGGGGGGGGTTTATTTTATTACACGCATCTCGGTCGTTATCTCTCGAATATTTATCGAGTCGCTCTCCTTCCTTTTTTTTTTCCTGTCCCTTTCGGTTGAACTTGTTAAACTGCAGTACGCGCGCCCTTCGAACGTCACTGGAAGAAATAAAGGCAGGTTTCGGGTTGGCGCGGTATACTCGTTTTAACGAGCGCGCAATTTCGGTTGAAAAAAAATTGCCACGCGCAGGGGAATTTCGGGAGCACGATTATTAATGGCCGGAGATTTTGAAAGGGCGATTATCATGCGAGATGTCTTTGACGCAGCTCGCCGGAGTTTGAGAGCGTGATTCGGTCACTTTGCAAATGCAAAAGCGTTTCGCGGTTTTAACATTTCTCCCCCCTCCTCCTCCTTCCAAGCCGCCCTGCGAATCGCAGCCGAGTTTTACGTGCCTTTTTTATTTTTATCCCTATTTCTGTTTCGTAGCAATGCGCGCGATGAAAAAGAGGGGGGCTTGTAAATGCACACGCCGAAGTGTGCCCTCCTTACGAATAATCCTTATCCGCATACGCGCCCCCCTTTTTCGTGGCAAGAAGTCGGTTTACGCGATACGCTTCACCTTTTATTACGACCCGATATACACTACGAACAAGTATTAGCAATGTATACGCGCTCTCGCTTGAATTCGGCGTGGAAGAAATTCGCGAGGCCCAGGTTTCATCCTTTCTTACGATCCGTGTACGCATAAGAAAGGAATTGCACAAGTGTATTCATTCACAAGTGAAACACAAGTGTATTCATTCGCTTCGCCTCAAGAGCGCGCATATACCAAGCGTTCCATAAATACAATTGCGAACAAACCATTTTTAGATTCGAAACAAGTAGCTTCGATCCTCTCGCAGACTCCAGCGTCAAAGGAGTCGAGTCCAAGTAGCAGGAAAACATTATCTCCATGGATTAAAGGTGTCAAAGTGCCGTATTCAGGGAGCCTTCCTCCGCGCATCTGCATAAGTGCCTTCTCGCAAATAATCCTTCCCACTTTGAGGCAGTCGCGCTCCTCGCGGAGGGTTAAACCACGCGCGCCATTTCGCCCTCGCAGGGAATATTCGCGGGGCTGCTCCTTGGCGAGGAGGGAGGGAGGGAGGGAGGGCGATTTCTCGGGGGTTTCAAGGATAATTCCGGCGTCAGAGTCGGTGCTCACGGCGTTCCTGTGGCCTATGGGCATGCCATCACGATTTCTGGCACAATGCGCCATTCTACCGTGATAGATATACAGCTGCAGCCCCCCCCCGCCCCTCCCCTCCACCCCACAGGTCCTGTATTAACCCGCGAATGCCGCGTGCACGGGCACTCGTACGCGCACATTCAGCGCCAGAGCGACAATACCAGCAGCATTGGGGGTGCGCGTGCATTAATATGTAGATGCTCGCACACGCTCGCAGCCCCGGCTGGGCTTTGCGCATTCATATGTAGATGCTACGTCATGTCGTTTTGCTTGGAAAACTCCCCAGCAGCTCGGCCAGAAGCGAAGGGAGTCTCCTTGGATCCACCGTTAGGGAGGATCGACCTTGATACCTCGTTTCGGGATTTTTCTCAGGGCCGTGCATTGGCGTTTGGAGGATTCGATGGGTTGGGTATATGGGATGTTCGTTTGTCGTGCTTGTAAGAGTGAGGATGGGATATGTGGAGGGTTGGATGGGAATAATCTATCTTGACGCATTCGCGATTGGGAGAGGTTCGACACCTCGTGCGCTGTCTGTTCAGTTCTTAGGTTACGTTGTTTTAGAATGACTATTGTTGATATTACTCATATTGTTTTATTATTTGAGTTTTATATATTCCATCTTTTACATGCTTAGAACGTGGAGGAGAGTAAGCTTAGTCTATCGAATACGAATATCTCGATATACTCGTACTTTTGAAGAAGGAAATAAGAAATGCTCTTCTGAAATCTAAAACGAACCTCGAAAAAACTTGGGGAATAACGAGTTAAATAACGTTATATTCCTCGAAAAGGGTAAGAATGATGAGGTACGCGAGAGGAGTATTTCGTCCAGGGCGATGGTTTCGATCGAAGGGAGTGAGCGTTCGAGGAGTTAATCGCCAAAATTCCCGGGCACGGCCCTGGAAGTTTCGAGTGGCCCTTCGAGGGCGGCCGAAGGTGCAGTCGGCGGATTCGCGTTTCGGAAAAATGAAGGCGCCCTCGAGCCGGTGAGCTTTTAACGGCCCGGCCGGAAGTAAGAGGGCCACTCCTGACAACAGACAATTGCAACGCGACGAGGGTCGTTCAACTATAAACGACCACTACAATTACGGAAACCCGCAGCGCGACCTCTTGACTGGCTAAAGCCCCGTGCAGAATAATTAAGCAAATTTGCGTGACGCAACTTCGGATTTATCTCCGCGCGACGCGCGTTTTCCCACGGTTTTTTCACCCCCCCCCCCCTCCTCCCCGTATTTTTTCTCCCACGCCCCTCCTGGAATTCGAGCCGCGAGTGGCGGACGGAGGGCGTGGGAATAGAATTTTTAATCGACGGCCGAAGAACTTTATCGGCGTACTTTTTGGAAAAAAAAAATGTTCCGGAGATTGGATTTGAAATGATAAAAGTCGAACTAATAATACTCGTTGTACACTTATTCTGTCTTGCTGTTGTGTATATTGTTCTTGCGTATTGCTATTGTATATGTGTTTTAAGTGACTAGTATTCTAAAAACATCTAGTATTCTGATACGAGTCGGTGAAAGATTTATAGCTTCCTTTTTCGAGTATTAATTCCTATTTTCACCAACGACGCGAGTGGCAGGTGCTGTAAGAAAATAGCGAGACAGTCTTACAGTCGCCCAACGGTCCGTATTTTTTGTCGTCGAGCAACCTTTGGCCTTACAGTATTCTAAAGGTGGTTTCCTTGCTCTCTGCCTAAAAGGTTTATTACGCGGCTATCACATTTTACGGCCTCGCAGCCACGTCTAAGGGTTATTACGCGTGTGCTAAGTGTGACATATCGTTATATCCCGACGTTCCTTCGAGTAGACCGACACCCTCGCCTATTGGATAAGACGTTAGTACCTCGACACGGCCAAAGGAACGATATTCTTTCCCAGCTCCCTTGACCTTTCTCATCCCAAAGCTATTTCCTTTTAATCTCCCCTACGATACCATATACTTTCCATCCACTCTCTAACTTATACCACATTATTTTCTGTTTATCGCATATTCATTCCTTACGTATTCTCCAGCGTTATATATATATATATATATTAAGCAGATTTGTTTTTCAAAACTGTTATTACTTCGACAGTGTTCCTAAAGTTTCATTCGTACACGAAAGGTACGATTCGAATCGTAAAAGTATCGTAATTCGATATGGATGAGGTGAAAATTAAGCCGATATAAAAGCATCGGTATTAAACGATGAAAAAGTGCATTTGATAAAGATAACTCTATTTCAACATGCTGTAATTAAAATGGTCTCATGTAAACTTTTCTACGATCTGACACGTTTTTTTGATCGAATGCCAGCTTAATTTATACTTTTTATCTTAATGTTTACAATAAATTAAATCTATATGTCAAAATGATACAGTGTATCAAATAAGTACTTGCACATTTGATGCATTGAAAGTAATTCATTGTAAAGGAATAGCAAATTGCCGTCATATACACTTTAGTATTTCACTGTACATAGAGACAATATGCTTAATTTGAAAAATTAGTAATATATCGTTCTAAAATAATGTAAAAGACAGGAATTAGATGCATTTACAGACAGTTACCTACGAAAAAGTGAGCGTAAAAATATTTTTTAAATCTATGTAAGTGTTTATGTAGCCTGTTAAAGTTGATGTAATAGTACATTGTATTGTTCACTAAGATGTCAAAACAGATATCATCTGTTGTTCATTTACGACGCAAAAGATACTTCAAACTTCGTAGCTCTCGGTACAGGCAAAAACGTAGATATTGTAACCGTTATATAAATAAATCATTGAATCTTGAATTACAAGATGCTATAACTAACAATCATTTGGTTACCAAAAAAAAATCGACGAAACGCTTGGAGTTAAAGCGTTGATTTATTTCATAAAGAAATAACGTAACCGTAATCATTGTTATCGATATTCAGTCAGTTGGGAAAGTTATGCTTGTAATTTGAAAAAATCATCTACATCCTTATATACTCGAACAACAAAGTACTTCATTGCACAAACCGCAGTGGCATAGTGGTACTTATTAGAGAAACTCAACATTTTTAGACCCACAATTAACATCCCTTCAAAAGCGAATGTTTCTCTTGCCATAAGCTCGTAAGGTCAATCAGCGTCATATGTTACAATTACGGAAACGTGTATCGTCTTCCGTAATTCACCCGCGAGCATTTGCACGTGAATAACGCAATGTCAGAAACATGGCAATAGAATCCGGGGATACTTTATGCGCAAAGTTTGAATATTACGTACTTACGGGAGGACGTTCGACGTGCCGACGGGGACGAACGTACACGCATCTCCCTTCTAACAAACGCCGGAGCATATCCAAATCGTCAGATGAGAACTTGAGCGTATAAAACCACACCGGCTTTGGTCAAATGCTCACGCTTCAACCGTATCCTCACTTTCACTCTTCCGTCAAATAGGACAATGGTACCCGCACGCTATCGGCTTGCATAATTATAAGCCGAGGGAAACGTAACAGCGTCGACAACGGTAAACACGGATTTTCGAGAGTGACCGTGCCACACGTGAAATTGACAAAGTCGCCACCGAGATCGATCGCGTGAATGTTGTCCGCACGACAGAAGGACGACGTATTTCGAACAGACTTAAGATACTACCAGGGACCGAGAGCACGTCCCACCGAGCTGCCGCTTTTCGGCAGCTGTCAATTACTGGGAACACAGGCGCCGCGTTTCTGCAGCATCCCAGCAGAACCACTTTCGGTCCAGCCACCGAAAAACCTGTTGCACGACGGTGGCCTGAGAAAACGGACTTAGCGCCATCTTTGAACCATGATGTTAAACAGACTTGGAGATGTAGAAGGTACAGACCGAATCAATAATTTGTTCCTGGACCCCTGAAGGGGGGCAAGGAGAAGCTGGAACGCGATCGTGGAGATGCCAAGTGGCAGGGACCGGCTGGACCTGGTTTACCGATTCTACGCTCAATATGCGCGCGATTTACAAATTGCGCTGAAACTTATAATCATGCTCGGTGTAATACATATTGATGTACATTATAGCATGGTTCATAAAAACTGGAGAATATGATATTACAAAACCTAATATAAGTTATTGGCAGTATAAGGAGATGGAAAATGAGGATATTAGCTTTAAACATTGAAGAAATGTCCTTCGAGAAGAAAGTTTTGCATCTTAACTACTTTGTATGTCTTCCTAATTACAAATAATTTACAATTGCTTCGCCAGTTACTCCAACGAAGCAACTAAGATGCAAAAGTTTCTTCTCGAAGGACATTTATTTAATGTTTAAAGTTAATACCCTCATTTTTCATCTTTTTATACTGCCAATAACTTATATTATGTTTTGTAATATCATATTCACCAGTTTTTATGAACAATGCTACAATGTACATCAATATGTATTACACCGACTTGAGCGTAGAATCGGTAAACCTGGTCTAGCCGATCCCTGCCACTAGGCACCTCCACGATCGTGTTCCAGCTTCTCCTTGCCCCCCTTCAGGGGTCCAGGAACAAATTATTGATTCGGTGCGTACATATCACAGAAATAACCAAAAGTAATAAGCGGGATAAGAATTCGGATCTCCCGTCTGGAAGGTACACTACCAACGCAGCTTCACTACGCAAATTTATTATTACCATATACTCTATCGACTAAATTGCAATTCGATATTTTTAAACCGCTAACTGTATGATTATTACTTGCAACAAAAATTTACACTAACAAAAGACTGAGCTGATTTAGTGTAAAGGCATTTTAATTTATGCAAATACGCTTGCAAGCAATTAAAGAACAGAAAAGACGTACGGTATAAAGTAGGTATTTAAGGATATTTAATACAAATAAAATTATATCACGTGTTTCGAATTTTACAGATTGGTCAACGCTACGCAAGTAGCCCGACAGTTCACGATTTATTTGAAACATTCATTCTCTCTCTAAATATCTGATCTCTTCTGTTTTTGAACGAATCCAATACTGTTTGACAACATACAAATTGTCGGCATACAGACCAACCCATTAATTTGTTTCCCGACGATGCAAAAATTCCTTCTGAAGGATATTTTTCCTATTTTAAAAAATGTTTCGTTCTTTCCCCGCTTTTTTGGATTGGCAATAAGTTATATTATGCTGTATAACGTTGTATTTCCACGTTTCTATGAATAATACAATTAAATATGTCAATGTATATTGTAACAAACATAATTATTCATTTCTGCTCAATTTGTAAATAGCGCGCGTGTCGATCACAAAGTCTATGAATCTCGACCGATTAGCCCCAGCCGCCTGATACCGCCACGGTCGTATTCCAGCTTCTTCTTGCCCCTCTTCAAGAGTCGCAGAACAAATGAATGGGTCCGTCTGTACACACTGAATCATTAATTTGTTCCTTGACTCCTGAAAAGGAGCAAGGAGAAGTTGGAATACGACCATGGCAGCATCCAGTGGTAGGTGTCAATGGGTCCAGAGTTATAGACTGGATACATTTATAAATGGACACGCGGGCTATTTACAAACTGCGCAGAAATGTATAATTATGGTTGTTGGAATACACATTAATATATTTACTTATATCATTTATATAAACGTGCAAATACAACATTATAGAACTTAATATAATTTATTGCTAGTCCAAAAAGACGGGAAAAGAACGAACTATTTTTTAATATTGAAAAAAAGTTCTTTAATACGAAACTTTTACATCAGAGTTATTACGTATAACGATTTCATAACATTATTTGATTAAAAGGATTTAATCAATTAGTTGCGCGATGCGGATGATGGCATTAATTCCTTTTTTTCAGCGCTGTAATGCACTTCATTAGGTAAGAAATGAAAAACCAGAAATTATTTTTTCAGAGCTACGGCGCCGGTTCTTGTCAGAACTACAATTTGTATTACATTGGAACGATCAATCAAGCATTTAATTTTACAAAATTGTTATACACTATAACTGTGATGCAAATTTTCTTGTTAAAGGACATTTTTAAAACTTTAAAAGATAATCCATACCCACCTTCTTGAATTGGCAGTAAATTATATTAGATTCTACAATGTTTTTTTTATGTATAACTGTATGTGTATACTATATGTATGTTCACACTTTTTTATGAATAATACAATTAAACATATCAATGTACGCACCGAATCAATAATTTGTTCCTCGACCCCTGAAGGGGGGCAAGGAGAAGCTGGAATGCGACCGTGGCGGTGTCAGGCGGCTGGGGCCAATTGGTCCAGATTTGTGGACTCTGTGTTCGATATACGCGCTATTTACAAACTCCGCAGAAATGTATAATTATCGTTGTTACAATACACGTTGGCATATTTAATTGTATTATTCATAGAAATGTGCAAATACAATATTACAGATTCTAATATAACTTATTGCTAGTCCAAGAAGGTGAGAAAAGAATGAATTACTTTTTTAAATTGAAAAAATGTCCTTTAAGAAGAAACTTTTGCATTAGAATCATTAAATATAACGATTTCGTAACATTAATTGCTCAACCAATTATTCCAATGTAAAATAACTCGTAGTTCCGTCAAGAACCGTGTCATAACCCTGAAAAGAACCATTTTACAACTCTGAAAAAGTGTATTGTAGCATTGAACTCGCATAACTACTTGATTTAATCCTTTTAATCGATAAATATTATCAAATCGTTGTCTGTAATAATACTGATGTAAAAATTTCTTCTTGAAGGACATCTTTCCAATTTTAAAAGGTAATTCGTTCTTTTCTCACCTTCTTGGACTAGCAATAAGTTATATTAGAATCTGTAATATTGTATTTGCACGTTTCTATGAATAATACAATTAAATATGCCAACGTTTATTGTAACAACGATCACACAGTCTATAAATCTGAACCAATTGGCCCCAGCCGCCTGACACCGCCACGATCACATTCCAGCTTCTCCTTGCCCCCCTTCAGAGGTCGAGGAACAAATTATTGATTCGGTGTGTACATTATAATGACCATAATCATACATCTCTGTGCATTTTGTAAATAGCGCGCCTCTCGATCATAGTCTATAAACTTGAACCAATTAATCCCTGTCGCCTGACACTTTCACGATTATATTCCAAGTTCACCTTACTTCCCTTGAGAAGTCGCGGAACAAATGATTGATTTCTTGTGTACATATGACATAAAAATTATTCAAAAATCGATATTTTTCAGTATTTAATGACAACAGGCAAATTTCAGAGAAAGTTACTACTATACGATACGGTTTGGTGATTTATTGTTCTAACTGTGAACTATTGGTGAGACTGGCACACGAGGAAAAACGACGAACTTCGCGTGATTATCGATATTGCTACAAGTCAGCAAAGTGGACTGAAAAGACTGTATCCGTGGCCTGTGAGAAGGGGTGTGCGCCCCGGTTACTTGGATACTATTGTGGTTATCTTATTTTAACAATAATCATTAATTCGTATTATATGCGTTCGAAGTGACGCGCCATCAATATGGGTAAGTCCTGTTCGAATCTTTATGAGAGCACGTTAATATCATCATGTCACGACGGACACCTTTCAGTAAATACAAATATTGAGTACTGCTGACAGTACAGTCGTATTTTCAATGCATCCACCCAATTCTAATTCCTCGCCCTTTCAGGAGGGTTAGTCAGTTACTTTCGCAATTTACTCGGCAGCCGCGAAATGCGAATTCTGATTCTGGGCTTGGATGGCGCCGGAAAGACCACGATTTTGTACAGGTTTGGTTTGCATTGACAGCTTTATACACAGTTCCTCTGACAGTTTATGTTTGTTCGCCGAATACATTATTGGAGGATTAACGTGTTAATACGAATATTTTTATTATAAATAATTTTGTTTTTATTGTATGCATATTATACATTTATGTTAATCAGTTGCATATGTATATACATATATGTATGTTGTGTGTGAATTAATGTTTTATTTAATGTTGTGATAACTAGGATATAAATTCATATTGGAAGTAAAAAACTATATTAAACTCAGGGAAATAGGCACAATATATATAATTAAATAAGGTAGAATATTTATTAGGTTGCAGGTGGGCGAAGTTGTAACCACGATACCTACTATAGGTTTTAATGTAGAGCAGGTTACGTATAAGAATTTAAAATTTCAAGTATGGGATCTGGGTGGACAAACAAGTATACGGTATGTATGATACATTGCTATTTTGCATAATTTTATATGAATTCTATATAAATAACCCTTTAGCTATGATGAAGTTGTTCATAAGGCAACATTCTTTATATATACTTCTCTACTGCAGAGAACATATAAATAAAAATAAGATCAATGTCTTGATGACATAAATGATATATTTAACCTTATTTGCTTGGATAAGAATTCAATACTTACTTCAACTTAAAGTAAAGTTTATACCCAAACTGTTAATGAGCCAATGTATTGGTTCACTGCACATATGCGAGAAATGACATACGCCAATGTATCAGTTCTATGTGTTTACTTTCTAATTACTACTCCTATGAGTGACACGTATTTATTATTATATACTTTATTATGCGAAAATTGTTTTCCATATTTTTTAAGTTTGAAAAGAATAAGTATTAACATTTTTCTCCAGGAAATCAACATTTTCTTCTTTATAAAACAATTTGTAGAAGATGCATATCGCATCAGCTCCAGCAATTTTCACGCGTACTAAATAAATAAGCGTGACAATCAGAAAGTTAAGATGGTATAATACATTATAACAAAAATGCAAGAAAATATACCATTAGAGATTATTTTTAATTAAATTGAAAAAAAGCATACTGAAGCAATGGCATTGCTTATTACCTATATAATACACATAATTTTCAAAACCATAAAAATAAGTTTTTAACACTGACTTGGCAGAAAGCCACTTTAGTAGTGCTCTGTTTTCAAAAGCTAACTAGTTAAAGGGTTAAATTAAAGTTTATTTAAGGAAATTTGCACAATTTATTGCAATTAAAGTACTTCAGATAATAGCTAGGAACACCACATTGGTTTTAATATTTTTAATAATAATCCATTTCGTTTTTTAGACCTTACTGGAGGTGTTATTACTCAAACACAGACGCAATAATATATGTGGTAGATTCTGCAGATAAGGATAGGATAGGCATATCGAAAGATGAACTAATTTATATGCTAAGAGTAAGTAACAGCTCTTCATACTCATACACTTCATACACTTATTAAACTATACCAAAAGTATTAAAACCTTCCACAATCATATTAAAATTGAAATTTTTAATTAATTCCTTTCACTGGATTTATTCTGAGCGTTGTTTACTAAAATTAAAAATGATTTACACTAATAGCTCTTCCTTTTTGTATGAAATTTTATTGGCCGAATATCACATGATATTTTAGTTACTCATGAATCACATGGAATTATAGTCAAAGAAAGTAAAATTAAAAAATTTCAATATAAATAAGACTTATTGATGATATATAAAAAATATTTCCTTACATTTATTTAGGAAGAAGAGTTACAAGGTGCCATTTTGGTGGTACTGGCAAATAAACAAGATATGGCAGGGTGTTTAAGCGTTGCAGAAGTGCATCAAGCACTTGGACTGGACGCATTGAAAAACAGAACATTTCAAATATTTAAGACATCTGCAACAAAAGGCGAAGGTCTTGATCAGGCAATGGATTGGTTGTCAAATGCACTACAAAGTAGAAAATGATTAATGTTACTACAAAACATTTCTTATGCAAGCCTTATAAGGGGACTAGTCGTATACGACTGTCACTTTGTATGGCCCGCATACAAAGCTGGCCACATCATTCTGTTTATTTATTATATCTTATTATATTTTAAATAATCTTACAATTTACATCAAAGGTCTACTTGAAAACTCACCATACTTTTCATAATGTGAAATATGAAATAAAAAACGAATCAAATTTTATCTTTCTACGCGATTTAAGGTGAAATAAAATTAGAAAAACAATTTAACTCAGCTATCTCTTCATGCACCAACATGGGTATCTTAAGTCTTACCATCGTCACAAATTTGCCTCTTATTATTTGGTATACAATATAATGTAGTATTGTGGTAATTTATTAGTGCAGCAGTCTAATTAATGTCTCATTTTGTAACACATCATGATTCTTTTATATATGTATGATACAAAGAATCATTTGCTTGAAATTAAAATTTCCTGTGAATGTGACATACAACAGGATGGATAAATCTTTTTTTTTGGTAAAATTATTATTCAAAACTACTAAAAATAATAATTTTATTAAAACTATAATTTTGGTAAAGAATTGATGTTTAGCAATTTGCATGAAGGTTAATGTGTAAATTCTCCTCCGTATCAAATAATTGCATGTTTTTTTTTTTTAAAAGAGGGGCTGGGAGGGACCTGTGCAGAAATGCACAAATATACGGCAACATATGCAAAATATTTCATATTAAACAAAATCTAAGCACAATATTTTTCAGTATTTTCTACAATTTTTAAACATTCCCGGAACAAACTTAATGCTGCCAGGAGAAATGAGATTATTATTCGAGTAATACTGACTTTTCACTCAACGTGAAATACATTTCATTATCTTTAAATAATCTTTTGCCGAAAATGCGTTATGTCTCTTTTATAATCTCAGTTAATATGCCAAATAATAACAGCTAATATTTGATTACACTGTCCAGTTTCATATATTCTCCAACATATTCACTGAACAGTGTACTGAGTTTTGATAATTTATGTAACAAAGTATAATTAGATACAATTTCATAATAAATACTTCAAAGACTAATTGAAATTTTATCATTTATTCCAGTTGTTTCGTGAAATGTGTACGTTTCTAGTTTTCTAGCATAGCATAGATTCCTACATGTATAAACAATAGTTTATTTATTTTGTACATATAAATGCTAAACAAATTATTATACATTACTACTTAAATATATAAAATAATTACCTAGAAATAATTTGTATATTTGCAGATAATTAAATATTTTACCTAAATTCTGCTATGTTTTAATTTACTAACGAGTTTTGTGATTTGATGTTGATTGTATGTACTCCCAGTAGATAAATTGTAAATTATTAGCTTTATCATCTTTTTTTTTTTAGTGAGCTAGCAAAATTTTCAGATGATAAGAAACAGTATATGCTTCCACTGGCCATGTTAATGAAACTCACACACTTAAGAGGAAAGAAATATTTACATTTACCTTATACGTTGTTACCACTCTGGTATCCCAAACCTTTCAATCCGTTTCATTTGAGTATCGAGCTCCATTTGTACTTTCTTTCTCATATAAAAAATTGGACAGTCACGGCTGTAAATAATGCAAAACGTAACCAATACAGTGCAGATTTTTACATATACACAAAAATTAATCCTTTGATATAGAACAATGTGTACTTTCACGATAATGCAACTAACCTGGTGCATAAAACCTCCTGATGAAGGCTACCCTGGCATCTTTGGCACTCTGTCCATAGTCTACAAAACTTTTCCTCCAACTTTCTACCAGAGTACAATTCGTTTTGAAAAAATTCTATCTCTCGCGGTTCGCAATATTTACAAAGAGCCATTTTCTCTCGATCCGCCGTTAAAACTGTTTTACATCCTAAGCAGGTTTCTTTTTTACGCGTAAAAGCCGACAAAGCACCGACTCTCGAAGTAGCGACCGTCTTTGTACGCGTGTGATCACCCTTAAGCAGGAGGGATTCTGCCTTCTCGCCAAGGACGGGCTCGAATATACGTACGAGCGGCTTTGAAAGCTGATTTTCCAGGTAATAATTCGTGTCTATCGGAATACTGTTTTCTAACACATATATAGGATCCTCTGCCTTTTGATAAGCCGGAGTTCCTTTAGCCGCGCTTACGAATACATACGGAACTCGATCGCCGAGTTTTGGCGCGGTACCAGCATCACGTTTTTTCATTTTCGTTGCCAGTTCGACATGTGCCTGCTTGGCCGCATAATCGGTCTTCGTTAATTCCTTCGTGATGACCAATTGAGAAATGTCTATACGATTGCACAACAAATCACTGATTATTTGTTTAGCATAGTCTACAGCATCAGTTGGGTTTCTGTAATGAAATATATTACTCGTTAGATTACGTTCTTTTAAAAGGATAATGTGGAGTTCGAAGTTTATCGTATTCTATCGAATGACAAAATGCAACCTAACACGATAAATTATTTTACGTATGTAATATTTGATTACCTTTCGATAAGTAATTTTTGTAAACAGGTATTCATCATGTTTGCTACTAAAGGACAATTATCTCTTCTCACGGTCTCGAGACCTTTGCAGTCCATTTTATCGTACTTGTCTGGTCTTGTGAAATAAAGACCGGCGTATCGTTTTTTGTTTATTAGGAGATATGGAAAATATACCTTTTCAAATTCTAATTTAATGGGTTTGATAAACTTTGACGACACGTATTCTGCTGCTTCCTTCCCAAGCTCCATAGCTTCTTTTATATCCTTAACGCCAAACTTTACCATAACGGAATCAGTGTCCCCGTATATGACGTTCGCGTCGTTCTTATATCCTCGACTGATGCAAAATTGCTCCTCAACTTCCTGTTTCGTTTTTTCTATCATCGTTCGTCCATATGCAGTAACACTCTGTAATAATATAGAATATAATAATTATAAAAAAAAAAGTAGCCGTTTCCTTATATACAACCAAAATGAGGAAAAAGTAGTTAAAATGCGGAGTTATTAAGATTACTGGTTGTTTTTGTAAGAAAACCTATACTCCTTTCAATGAGGTCAAATACAGATCTGTCACTCTGTTCTGCGACTTGTATTTAAATATGGAGAATACTGAACAAATTGAAAAATTTAAGTATTAAATGTACATTATTAATAATGCTAATTACAAGATTAGGAGATATTTAGTTCAATCGTTTCTTGAAAAGTTGTTTCTGCGAGTTTTATATTATATATATATTTTTTTTTGACTCAATAATTCTGTTTTTCTTACATTATATAATCTTAACACATGTAATAACAACTAATACCCATAAAATAAATGTTCATGATAGAAAATAATATACACCTATTTTTGTTTTTACACTATAGATATGTTTCTGAAAAATATGTCTAAAAAAAATTTGTATAAAAAAATATCTCCAATATCGCAGTTATAAAAATAAAAGTAAAGCAAAATTTTCTTCTTAGAATTTGAGTCGATCGTGTTAAGTTAAAACAGGTTGTGTTGTAAAAAAAAAAATTAAATTTTTTTCCCAATTCAAAAAACAGAATTGGGTGTATAAGGAAAACATGGTCCTGTCGAGTAGTTATTTTCTGGTTACCAGTTGTACGGGTAAAGAAGTAAGTCCAAACTGCCAAAATGAACATTATGCCAATTAACGCTCATTTTGGCAGTTATACCTATAACCGAAAAATGGAGCATTTTTAGTTATTATTTCTACTTTTTTCACTAGTAAAATACGTAAGAACACATAGCATTTTCAACAGGTCAAGAATTTATTAGCTCACCAGCAATTATGTTTCTCGAAGAAATACGATAAGGTATGCCCTTACACGTGTTGGTCTTTCAAATTCTTAAATATTTAAATTCTAAATTCACACAATGCTTTATATACAATTTTCTTTGTTGGCTCTCCACACAATGTGAGAAAATAAGGACAATAGTCTTATATGGTTAAGCCCTCGTGAACACTACGATTTTATATCTTAGCCTAATCCATATAATTTATAAATGTACCATTGTACAATTTTCCAAAATCTGTTCTTTTCTTTCATAATCTTATATATACTTTTATCATTTCAATGTATATTATTATACCACTCTAATTGTACTTATAATATGTAGTTCATAATACATTCCTGAGGAGGGCTCGCATCTAAGCCGAAACGTTGAATAAATTACGACTTGTTTCTTTACCCGTACAACTGGTAATCGGAAAATAACTGATCGACAAGACCACGTCTTATCTTATATCACTATATTGCAGTAAGAAGAAGAGAAGTACTATGTCAGAAAATAATATAGCTAAAAAGGAATATGTACGCTTTACCGAGTTTCAGTTGATTCTTAAAAAAGCATAAATTGTAGACAGTATACACAAATATGCATACTTTGCTGGATATATCGAGGTCGTGTGCATGATAACTATGATAAAGGTAACTAATAACTATGATTATAAGAGTAATGGTTGCGTACAGCAGATATTTCCAAGCAGGGTAACTTGCCCATCTGTGCACCAGTAAAACCATATACAGAATTGGCTGATACTTTCAGGGCATATTGCCTACCATCCAACACTTTTTGCTTCAATGGATCAGTCTCATTCTTCAATTCAGCCTTTGCGGTCTTTCTGGCTGACAGCAGATTTTCCAAAATTTCAGGCAAAATTCCTTTTCTAACAGATGCCTTAGCAAACATTGAATTGTTTGGCGTTATGGTAACCTCATCTGTTTTAAGATTGTACTTCTTTTGCTTCTCTGTATTCAACAATGTTGTATAGCATATGTTGTGAGCCATGATGATACTTGGGTACAGAGAACTGAAATCTAATGTAGCAATGGGATCATTGTAATAACCACGTTTCGGTTCTATCACAGTTCCACCCTCATACTGTTCTTCACTTCCATGACTGTGATGCACTGGCATTAAATAATCCATTTCACGAGTCTGCAAGTATTCGCCACATATGAAACATAAATTTGTTAATACATCAATGTGTGAAAATATCCGATTATTTGTGTGAAACTAACTTTTCTTAAAAGTTGCGAAATGACTTTTATCTGTTGACCACGAGTAAGCAAGCTCAATATGGAAACTCCTGTAACTCTTGCCATTTCCATGTAAATGATTATGCACATTAATTTGTCCAATAATCGAAGAGGCAAGTATGCATCTTTCAAGCAGTAAACTGCAAGGCGTCGCCGGGTTTGTGCATTACCATTCTGCAGGTCTGTGATGATGCTGTGGTGTACATCCTCTTTTTGTTCTTGCAAAAAATGATAAGAGACTGCGTTTAGGGAGTAAGAACGCAGTTTGTAGTCCCGTACTAGTACCTATACATATATGTTAAGATAAAAAAAATGCGATATGCAAAACGAATTGAGGTATTCAAAAGAAAGATAATGATCTTATTACCAATAATAAATCAAATGCAACTCTTCCTTCAAAGTTGATGGACTTATTTTCACGGCGACCCATTTGCTTGCTTTGGAGCATATGATCCTTGATCACAGATTTTATATTTTTTATACGACCAAGAAAATTAAAATCTTTTACACCAAGATATTGAGCGCGATTTATCAAATATGGGAAATCAAAATTATTTATATTATATCCTGTAAAAATGTCAGGATCTAACTGTCTTACGAAGTCAGCCCATTTCTGAAAAAAGAGAAGAAAAATCATGACCGATACATTAATAAGGATCTTATAAAATAGAGACTTTTTATGTCTGGAGTTCGTTTTTACCTCTAACATTATGCTTTCCTTTTCAAAACTCAATACTTGACAGCCAACAATCGGTGCACACGTATCAAGAGTGAAAATATTTCGCAAGAATGGCTCTGGTTCTCCTTGCCTTATTACCATATTAGCAATTTGTATAACAGGATCATGGTTTGGTTCAGGAAATATGCCTGAAAATACATGCGATATGGTAGAATTTAGCAGCAGAAATAAATTTATTTTTTAATTACATGTTGATGTTAAAATATACACGTTGATTACTAAATGTATTACCTTTTCGACCCGCACACTCAATATCAAAACTAAGAATTCGAAAAGGTGCAACCTTCGACCATTCACCTACAGGTGCATGAGCGATGAATGCATCCCATGCAACATCTATCTCAAGCTGACATCTGGTAGTTAAAGGCAGATTATGTCCAAACTGACCACGCGATTTCCAACTCTTTGCTGGTAATTCAATCCACGAACATCCAAGTACGGACGTGTCAACCATGAACCTTGAAAAAACTTTGATTGTATGGATATACTTTCATCGAATCTGCTTTGTAAAATTTTTATCTAAAAACGCAGATCTACCTGATGTCAAAATCAATATTGCTTTCAAAAACCTTATAATCATGGTGAAATGTAGGGTAAATCACATCTTTTTCAAGCAGCCTTTTGCTTGGCGCAATTAATTTCGGCAAAGCAACAGTAATTTTCAAAAATAACGCTTTTTCATTGCCTGTATAACCGTACATTGTTTGTTTGTATACTCGTTCAATGGCTAAAACAGTTTCTTGAATGTTATCTGGATTGGATCGCATGTCTTTCTTTATAGCTTGGTCCAAAGCATCCTGAATGGTAGATACATTACTTTTCGATAATCATCATTATTAAGATTATTATACTAATATTTCATAATAATAAAATTATAGTCAAAGATTTGTACCTTAAATGGTTTGCAGTGATTGTCTGTGAAATCAGGTGGTGCGGTAACAAAGAAATATGGACAAAATCCATGAACATGGCAGCAAACAGAGTTACCTTCCTCAGTTATACCAAACATTCTCATTATTGGGACAGGTCCCACTTTACTTCCTGGCATACCAGGTAGCGGTTTACCTATTATAATTACATAATAATAGTTATTGTTAATTTATAATTTATAATGCATAATCTATAATAAAATATCAAAATTTATACCTATGTAATGATCAATTTCTATTTGTTGAAAGATTAATGGTTCCTCCTGAGGATTTAAATGTGGTACTGCAGGTCTGCTCCACTTTAAAGATGTACTTTCTTGTTCTGGTCCCTGTGTTGCAATATAATATTTGTCTATAGCATATAATATTAATAATAGTAACCATTATATATATGTTAATAAACATGTTATAAATATTTGAAGGCTACTAGCAATGATAATTCAGAAATTTTGTGCATAAAGTGCAAAGTATATTCATTTTATGGTGACAATTATATGCTGATCCATTTGTGTCATGTACATGAAGATAAATAACATTTGTAACATAGACATGATTTTGTTAGATAGGATGTGTTTTATTCATGTGCAATGATGATTTTTAAAAATTTACATTGTTATTGTTGAAGCGATCTATGAATAATGACCACTAAAAGAGTTTATTCACTCACTGCGTTTGGACCATCATTTATGCGTTCATCACTATCAGATGACTATAATAATAAATTAATATAGTTAATAGAAACTATATATTTCATATGTTCAATTTTGATTCATAGAATAGAGCATGTAAATTACTATATGTTTAAACCAATGATGAATACTGAAAAAATACACATTATTAACTATAATGTCATACTTTATGTACATACTTCTCCCATAATCTGCGTTGTATCTGGAAATGCATCTTCCATATCATCCATGGTAGCCAATTCGGCTTCAAACGATCCAGGATAATCATCGTCATCATCATCTCTTAAAATCCAAAAACTTATGTGCATTCAAAGTATTTGATTAAAAAGTATAAAAGATCTGGTATCATTTACAATGTATACGTGAAAATATTACAAACACACTGTCATTTATTAAATTTATCTTGTTCACGACTGAGACAAAATATTATTAACAATAATTCTGTTTTCCTTGAATATGTACCTTTTCTTTAGAATATTATCAAAGAGGTTATTATCTTTGCTTAAATGTTAAAACAATAAAAAACACTCACCCAAATTTCGCTTTCTTAGCTACTGAGGGCTTCGAATAAGACTTCTTGTTCATCGCAGCTTAAACTTTCTTGTGCGACATATAAATCAAGGAGAAAGAATCAACGTGCCCCGGTGTATCCAGTCATATTACCTCCAAAGGGCGCGAAAACGATTTAATATTTCTCGATGTCCCATTGGCCAACAATCATTGTATCACAAGATACGAAACTTTACGAATTGAAAACTCCCTGAAGTGTATATAATAAAACTCAGATTCATTTATACCTGTATAATCAACCGCACATTGTTATGCTCGTCAATAAAAATAAATGGGGAGATATAATTGGGAATTATATTCTTTTTATACTGAATAACTTTGGGGGCACGTTGATAGGTCAACGCGGGCTGATATAGACGTTCGAAAATACGCAGGCGTCGGAGTAGTGCGTGGGAGTTTATTAGATGGCGACGTTTCTAATGGCTGTAAGTTTCGTCCTACCATATAGAAAGAAAAAATCACACATGGAGATTATGAATAAAAATAAATCAACAGCGCAAGCCGTCGGTACTGTCGAGAATTTGATCGAAGGCATCGCCGGTTTGGATACAACGCCGTTCAGAGATCCGGTTGCTGATCTTGATTGGGCACAGAACGGTGCAGATTTCATTTGGAAGATCCAATAAGGATGGCTGCCGTTTTGAGAAGAAAGTTCAGAGCCTTGCAGTTCCCAGCGATCGCCAAAATTAAGTGGCACTTCTTAAACGCCACCCGGTAAGCTCAGCGTAATTTTAACCGCCAAAGTAGACTCTGTTTTTTTGTGCTATATATACACACACATATATGTGTA